>RXPK01002364.1:0-65440 GCA_004143645.1 Protaetia brevitarsis | reverse complement strand
ATTTACGGATAGATGATTTTGATTTAATATACCGAATAAATTGACGTTTCTTTAACCTCATTTATTTAAAGTGCCAGGCAAATTTGGATACAAATTTTGAGTTATATAATTTGTTTTATATAGTATTTATGATTCCAACATAACACAACAGTGCTGTGTACTGAAGGTACAAAAAAAAATGTTAAATGAATTTACAAAAATGAAAAATTAAATTGACTAGCTCAGCGGATAAAAATTAAAGGCGCAAAAGAACAATTAAACTCAGGGTTACCCTCGCAAATTAAAACTTGAATATAATCATGAAAAGTAAATTGTGGGTGAAAGACTGACTTTCTTTAATGACTCCAAAAAAATTGAAAAGGTTTAATGAAAAATAAAAGAACAGAAATTTTGAATGACGTTAACAATCTGAAATTTTATTATAAAAAAAAAGTGAACATACAATTACGCAGGAAAAAATAAAACTTTGGACAAAAGGTCCTGGTCGAAATCAAAAACTGCATTAGACTCTAAAATTACAAAAGGACAATGCAAAACCCTTAACAAAGCAAAAGACAAACATATCAGGAAGGTAATCCTTTTTTACACAAAAATCCACGTGGTTTCAAAAATTAATACAAACTAAATTAAACGTGGACAATACAAGTAAATTAAAAAATAGAAAAACTTAATTCCAAGCACAAAGCTTCAATTTACCCAACCCGAGGTGATTAATTATTAAAATACAAATCAGCAAAATTTAAAAAAAAAACGAAAAATTAACTCTTTAAATTTAAAATATACCTTCCAGAACTGAAATAATAAATGATCCTATATCTAATTTGTGTACACAATAAATATAATACCAATTATTATAGAGTGAGTTCCCTTGATGGATTAATATAATAAAACAATTAACGAAACAAATCTTAAATATAAATGAAATACCAAAAATGGCAGCCAATGAAAATAAAATTACCATGTACTTACACGGCAATCTCGTCAAAGAACTGGCCCTTGAGGGAAACCTAATGGCTGCTAGCATGAACAAATAAATATATTAAAGAGTGAAAACAATTTAAACAACTGAACATTAAATAAGTAAATTAAACAATCATACTCAATAACTAAACTCTTATATACAAAATAAAATAATTGAACCTGTGGGAACTCCCACGAAGCATCGATAAAGGCAAATCGGATAAAAATATGCACATCTGTGCATCTTAAAAAAAACTCTCGCGAATACAAGGTGTTCGTCCACAGCAATCGGTACCTGTGATCTGAGAGCCTTAGAATTGATAAAACATAGCATTATTTGGTATTTAAATAAAGAGTTACGCTTGTTTGTTTTAAAATATTCTTTTATTGCTCGTTTAGTGTGTTTTTACAATATATGATAATTATATATGTAATATCAAAGGATATTACATTAATTTAAAGAAAAGTGTTACAATACATAAATATTAAAATTTAAAATTTCATTATCAAAACGTAACTTAAATTTAATAATATTATTTAACATAAGAGTGGAAATTAAGATAAATATTCCTACTTTCAATAATTCCATTCTCAAATTTCAATAATTAAATACATTATATATATATAAATACATAATTATAACTTGTAATTTTTTTTAGTTCTAATTAAAAATCATTTGAAAAAGGGCATAAATATATGCCCGATACGTTATTAAATAAACGCTGAGATAGAGAAGGGAATTAGAGAAATGGAAATTAAAAGGTGTGACATCTATCTATCTCATTTTTATTGCGATTTGAAATCCAAATTTCAATATCCTTTTCCCCATTATAATTTTTTAATAGCCTATATTGGTATATTTTATATTTATCGTTACATTTTAAACTTCCTTTAACTTACCTTTAAAAATATCTTTTGCTACCACTTAAAATGTTTTACAACTTTACTCAATATGATCTTAGAAGTTTGAACTTTTTGACTGCTAATACCCATATCTATTTATTTTCGTTATATTTATTTATATATTAATGTAGATTCTGGCTAGAGATTGCAATTCGCCGAAACTAGTTCCAGTGTAAATGAAATTCTGTAAGGATTAAGAGGATATTCTTTTTTTTTACCTCATTTCGGAATACTAACCTTACAATATGGACCAACTTCAAATTTGTTTGACTATTAACCAAATTCCGGAGATATTATCTCGGTTAAGTTGCTCGAAGCGACAAAATGGAAATACGTAATTTATTTGAAGAATATTTGAAAAAAAATGTTATTTTAATTTTTCTTAAATATAGACCACAGTTCTCATATCTAATTTATTGTTCCTATCGCTCAGATTACTAGATATTTTTAATTTTTCCAGGTTGTGATTGTCATAAAATATAATTTTTTGTTTAACAGCCTAAAGCACTTTCTTTAACTCTTGTAACAATTCTGGTATGGATATTAATTTATGCTGTCTTTCTATTTTCATATTGATTTCAACAATCACATTGTTATTCCTGTTTTTTGTTAGAATTAATAATTTTATAAATAAAATCGGCAGGATAGTTATTTAATTTGAGATTTTGTGTTTTAAAATTTGAAAATTAATTTTGTGACAACGGTTGTTAGATAGTTTTAAAATTCCTTTAAAATGTCGAATAATATTGATCTTTTGATGTAGAGAATGAAGTGAACTAAAATTTAAAAAACTTACTGATTTAGTGTATATATCAGTTGTAGCTACACCATCAACACTGACAAGAAATGCATCTAGAAACTGATTTTTTTTTTAAGTTACTAGAATATAATTGTTTCTGTCGCGATTGTGTCATATTTCACCTTCGCCTTTATTCATTTTACATTTTTAAACTTTTCTCTGTTTTAATATTTTGTTCATATTCATTGTTTTGCCTAATTGTATCTTGCATTTGTCCTTACTACATTGCAAAAACGTGTTTATCATAAAAAGAATGGCTACACTCAAAAAATAATTACTCAATTTGAATATAAATGGATAACATTGAATATATCATAACTTCTTATATAAGCCAGAGATGATGTATTATATGAGAATAAAATTTGTTCAGCTTCAATCCAGGGAAAGAGAAGATGGTAGGTAAATTCAGTATAGCTAAATGATTATAGCATATATAATATTTTCCCACAAGAATAATTTATTTAGATTTGAGTAATAGATTTCTCAACTGGAAACTATCATATTGTGCTTTACTAATTTATGTACATTTGAAGAAGATATAAAAGAATTTTTGAAGTAGTCTCATTATTGCTTCCAAATATAAGTATATTGAACTGATAATACTTACCTGCTTAATCTAAGATTTCTGCTATTCAAGGGTAATAATTATCTACTAATTTTGTGTCTGTAACACCAAAAAACTTCTGTAGGGGAAAATTAATAAATAAAGAAATGTTATGTAATTAAATAAATTTACTGTCATACTTTATAGTTTTACAATGTTTGGGAGAAGGTAGCCTATCGGGGTACTCCAGGAATGCGCACGGGATATTGATGCGACCCTCCTAAAAAAGAGGTAACCAATGACAGATAAGTTTTAGTGCAATAAATGGTGGGGTAAAATTCGTTTTATATTATATTTCATGTTTTCAGTACAAAACATTTAATAATTTTACATAGTAATTCGTTATACCAAACGTATAAGGGATTTTATTTTGAAACACTTTCTCACTATGATTGCATAGATTTATTCCTTGCAACAATAACAATGTTCATTATACTTCAATGCAAATATTTATACTATTTGTTCTTAGAGTATATTGCGTTTTCAGAGAATTTACTCTTATGTTCTAACCAATAAGATTTAATTCATTTAAATATATATTAAGTTTCGATTTCTGAATTAATAAAAATATTCAGATTGATAATAGATTTTTTTGTATATTTGTTTTCGCTTTAAGGCTTCACTTCTGCCACACAAACCAAAATATGTTATTGAACTGTTAACATTTTCATTAATTCTAAACTTTAAATTCATTCCAGTTAGTATGTTTTTAATCATCAAGTTTATATTTATCTTTTTGACACTTCGCTCTGTAACTAGTATTAGTAAATTTTGCTGTTAATTAATAATAAATAATAATAAATCTCTTTTATTATATTTGTTTTTTTTTTAGCTTTAAGAAAGTGAAAAATTTACCGAAACTGTGGTATGTTGCAATTCTATATATACCATTAAAACTCTTGCAATTTTGATACAAGAAGATGTTTCTTAGTAAAAGGCTTAATTTAGTTTTTTTTTCTGCTAAATTTTCTAGGTATGAGATTAAATTACATTTTACTTTGACTAATTTGTAAAATAATTTGCAAGTCGGAGTTTAAGTTTACTTTAATTGTAGTAGTGAATTTTTCTGCACCTCCATCTGTTTATTTGTAATGTACTTCATACCTATCATTAAGCGAACAAATAGCCATCTGGTTTAAAATAAAAACGACTTCCAAGTACCCAATAACAATTCTCCAGTTAACCAAACAAGATTATTTTACGGGAAAATGTCGAGGTGCGCGAGCATCATATACTTTGCCGTTTCCCACGTCATCAGTGTGTGACTAAAAACGCATCCGTCTAATTATACAGTGATTTAATTCCACACTAAAAATTAAACTCCGTCAGTATACGTACTCCCTTTGATGTCTTTTGTTAAATAAATACACACACACAAAAGGTGTAATTAGTGTCCTCGAAACAGTGGTATACATCATGCGATGTATGAACCTAAGTTGTGACGCGGAATTTTAATTGCATCTCGTAACCGCACGCCAACATTATGTGTTGCCCTTTAAGTATACCACACACAAGTCATCCTTGTGCGTTCCGTATGGACGCCCATCAAGAGAGCGCGCCTGTAAACGAACCATCATCATCTCGATCGAGCTTATATTATAGATCAATTAGTGCTTTTCATACAGGTATATTCAGTTTTGACGTGTGCTTCTGTATTTTTCTTCATAAGTTTGTTCCTTTTCTCCTAGATGATTAATAGACAACGTGGCATGTTATGCTCTTTCATAAACGACTGGGTATTAACTAATGTAAATCTATTAAAAAGTACGCTTCCTACTCCACTTCAAAAATAATTAGACCTATTCAAACTGCAGAAAGGAAGTAATTAGAAAAAAAAGTACTTAGACTGCCATTTGCCTAAGTAACTAACACTATCTAGTATTTAAATAGAAATATAATTTTTCATTCTAGAGAAGTACCTTTCATACACATAAAACTATAATTATACCAATTATACTTCTTTTTACACATAATGAGAAAGGTAACTATAATTTTGCAAAATACCATGTGTAGACGCGAAATTGGTTTGAAAAAATCGTGCATCTTAAGTACCATACCCAACACATATTGCTGGGAAAACATTAATTTATGGAAAAAATCCACTATCACAAAAAGGAAGTCTCTAGGTAACTAAGAATAATGAAATTCTTCCAGATGAGATTTATAACTATTGGGGTGTCATAAGGAAAATAAAATAAGTATTTTCGAATTATCGCTCCTATTCTTGCTGTAACTATAAAAATGTAGCCCAGGCAGACTCCTTTTCGACTTCTATAAACTATACACTGAGAAAAATTGTGTTTGGTAAACCCAAAATGTGTTAATTTAACACACTTTTTGGATTGTATATAAACAACACACCCATTGAATTTATTCAACCCATAAAACAGTGTTAGCATAAAATGTTAACTGGACACTAAATTAAGTAACAAGAACGCAAAAATGGTGAGTAATGTCAACGCAAAATATGCTTTCACTGCACCAAGTTTATATTTCAAACAAAACAAACATTGCGTTGGCTGCAGTATATAAGTGGTTTAAAATAACGTTATTTTCGTTTGACTTCACAGATAAAAAGTTTGAAAACCTCTTATTGTAATAGTTCAGTTAACATTATTTTGATTTATATTAATACAACAATGTATGTTGGGTAAATAATAAAAGTAACTTAAAATAAAATGAATTTCATGTGTGTAAACTATAATTTTTGTATTATAGTTTCGAATAACTATAATTTTATTTAATTGATCCGAAAAATATTGCTTTCCCACGACATGTTCCTATTAGATGCTGATCTGGTAAATATACTATATTAATGTTTAATAATCGCATTTACCTTGCTATTTAACTAAATATGTTCGGTTACTGGAATTAAATAGGAGAAGTGCCATCTATGTAACAGTTTCTGTAATATATATAAGTATGTAACATATTTGCTGTATTTTATAGGGAGAACACTACTACAAAATAGATGTGATGCTACTGTAGTACTAATATTCTTCAATTTCAAAACGTAATTTTATTTAATGCTTCAGGTTCATTTATATAGCCGCATTTTTAGTTGAATGGAAAAGACAACATATTAACTTTATAGTAATATTAAAGGAACCATTTTTATTGTTAATTAGAACGAGTTGAAACTTGAACATTATTTCATATTTTCGTCCAGGGTTGACACGGCGAATCCAAATTGCTTCGGACGTACAATGTGATTTTTCAAGAACATGCACAGAGCATAAAATTTACCACTAAAATTTTCAATTTAACTGTGGTTTATGGTTACGTGAAAATGAATTAATATTGTTTCAACACTTTCCATGTATTAAAACAACGCAAATTTATAAATTTGAGTTAACGTTAAGCTTAATTTTAAAAGAACATAAATATAGTGGTCACCCATAAATAACAATAAATATCGTTAATTCCAAACAAAAATTGTTAACGCAACATATATGTTTTAGTCAAACACAATGGGGGATTTCGTTAATATTATTTATTATTTTAACATAAAAATGGTAACACAAAATTTTATGTTAAATTAAATCAACCATTTTTCTCAGTGTAATAATTAGAATAATTAAGCTACGGATATCTGTTATATACAAAATGGTAACCTATCATTTTTGTCGGTTAAGGGTTATACAGGTTCAGAAGGATCAAATTTCGAAATTATTCGAAATTATGTGGGTGATTCAAAGAAAAGTTACACACCAAAGTTGTGAAAAATTAAATGGAACGCCCGGTGTATTATGACATATTCATAGTACAGACTAAATAAAGACAAGTTGATGTTAGCTTTCTTATGCCTAACTTAACTCGTTTACAAGATAAATCAAAATGTAAACCAAAATTTCCCAATGTTAATTCATTAATTAGCTCATTTAAAAAGATTTTATTGAAAGCAGCGACCAGGATAAAGTTATATAAAAAAATGTGCCCGAATATACGTTTGCTGCCAGAACCTACACTAACAGGATGAGATACACTGTCAGAGGCCGCATTTTTTTATGCCCAACACTTTGCTATTTTAATATCTCTTATATTAAAGTTAAAACGATATGCCCCAGTGTTACAGGAATCCAAACATTAATTGTGAAGGAAGATTTAGGCGGGAAATTAGAATTTATTAATAAACGTTTCTCAAGCGTAACAGAAACAATCACCTTTCTGGAAAACAAAAATTTAAAATTAAGTGAATCCCTTCAATACTTAGAACCATTGTATAGTAATTTAAAAAGTACAGACCCATCGATTGGTGAAGAGATACCCAAGAAAATATTAGTGCGGTTTTACAAAGAAATCCAAACTATGTGCTATTAAAAGGAAATTCCAATAACACTTTTATTATCCAAAATGAAAGTCCATATTTAAAATATCAGGATTTACTTGTAAGCTTCCATTTCACACTAGTTACTTCATGTGACGCAGGAAATACTAACCGATATTCATTATAAATCGTTACTTAATGTTTGCGATATTGCTTGGGTATTTTACAATTGAGACGACTTCAGCGAAATCGTGAGGGTTTCGTAAAAGAATCAATTTTGGATTTTTAATCTTAACTTACTCTCGAAAACTGATTAAAGAAAAATCTATTAAAAGAATTTCCGCTGACAGGCCAATTAGTACGTATCATTTACATCACAAACGCATGCAGGTAGGTATTTTAAGATTGAATACGCGTCGTGCCAGTCCATTTTTCATTTATTTCCGAAGTGATTAATGACCGGAACAATATTTAAAACTCTCTCTCTTGAGTAATATGTAGATAGCGGCAATCGATAGTCGGTAAGTAAGTATAGGTGCGCTCTACTAGCTGACAAACTAACATAGATGTTAAGCGGTTAACGGCATTATTGAATATGAAGACTTCCATATCAGTGCGTAAGATAAGGATACCATTTAAGCAGGCCAGCATTTATATTCTTTATTAATTACGTTTCATGCGATAGTTGGATAGATGCACCGCTCTAGTAGATTAGTGATACATTTTTAACGTTTTCCTGTGTTCAGACACCGAGACCTGAACGTATCTAGATTTAGTAATCTAATTTATGTATTTGTTTAATACATTTGCATAAGTATACGCATGAGATCGGTATTCTAAAATGATTTTAGCGCTTGGCGGATCTCCATCGTCGTGATAAAGACGGTGCAGTTGACTGCGAAAAAATTACTACTGATGCACGTATATATGATGTTCTTATCGCAGTACAGGTTTAGAGAGTACGGGTACTGCAATTACCATTAATTTAATTTAGTGAGATAAAAATCCTATGCAGTAAATGGATTCGGCATTTTTTTTTGTTATGATGTAGTATGTGAATTAATCTGTCTATATATAGAATAATATTGCTTATGTCTTTGAATATTTCTCACCATGATTAGCTTTAGAGCTGGTTGGTTTAGATCGAAGCGCCTGCTTCAGATGAAAGCATACTAATAATATGTAGAATATTCTATCACTGCTAATGCAAACCTTTTTGATTGTAACACCAATTGTAAATAAGTAATCCTCTACTTAACTAATGTATAGGAGAATCGAGTAGAACCAGGACTTATTGAGAAAATACGATACTTCAAAAACACAAATTCTCCTAACAACATGTCTTGAAATGGTTGTCTTCTATTGACAATTGCTCTTTTGTAATATAAAGGAAATTAAATATTATGATCACGCACAGGTTTTTTTCAAATGTTTCCAAAAGATGACATGGCAAAATGTTTGTGGATCTTATGACTTTAAGGGAAAGACACTTTTTAATTCAACAATGACGTTTCAACAATTTAATGTCTTTTTCAAGTTTTTGATGACAATGAAACAGTGGATATTGTTTTCCATATTTAATTTGAAGATTCCCTTCGATTAGCCAATGATTAATCCTATCAAGAAAATCATTATGTTTAAATTGTGAACTATCTTTATTCTGATCAGAATTCTTCTTTCGTCGAAAACCGATTTTAACGATTTTGCCTACTGCTACTGCTGTCATAGATTTTTTTTAACCCTACACTGCACAATTATCAAGAGAACCCCACGAACTGTAAATTGTAGATTCTAATAAAACACATTGTATGCAGAATAATTAGGATTTTTCATTCAACAAAAATAAAATTTCATTATTGGTATTCATGCTGTTCCTAAGTATGCAAAAGAAAATTAATTTTATATTAGCATATCAGTTTATTGAGTTCACATCGTTTAGCAAGTGTGCGATGTGCTATTTATTTAAAAAGAACAAATCTAATTAAATATAATCAATGCACAGTTGGTATGAATAATCACACAAGTAACGAACTGTATTCTGAAAATTAATTTTATGTGAGGCATACAATACAGCCTTTTTTTAGTAAAAGTGGGTAGTGGAATTACTGTATAATAATATATATGATAGTAAAGCTCCCCAAAAGATGTTGGAAGCACAAATAGTGAATAAAACGTGCACATAAAAGCGGGTTATCAACATATAGTATTGAGCATGAGGGTAAATTCCTTCATCATTTAACGAAAACGTAAAAAGAGCTCACTTTCGACCTGTCTATTGTCGTTATATGAATGAAAAAAGGATGAAAATATTACTTCTATCAGTTAACAAAGTCTTTGTCTTTGTCTAACTAGTACGAAATGCTATCACCACAGCGATCTTTTCAATTTAAATCAATTCAACAGAGCCCTCATTCCCTCTACTACGGGGCGAGGGAAACAATTCGCTAGGCATGCGTAAACACAGGCGTAAATTCACTTTCAGTTTAGCCGGCGCTCGATTCTTTCGCTCATTTCTTAAGAAAGCGTTAGTGGATATTAAGGTACGAGCACAGTCCTCAAATTTTATAAGCATTAATAAGTTTGATCGCGGTCAGTAATTTTATATAAGAAAATGGAACTATGATATGGCAGCCCAAGGATTGTGAAAAAATTTTACTGTGGCAATTCAACAGAAGTTACACAGGATTTATTTAGAGTAAATTCTCGCGAAAGAACAATTCCTAGCGTGACTATTATCGTAATACAGTGCGACGTTTTGAAACAACGTTTACATTAATAATTAACAAAACTAAAAATCTCCTAGCGAAAAATGTCATTGATATCAATATAAGTTGCTTGCGGATTTAATAATAGTGCAAAAGTTTTAACTTTTACATACATCTATCGTACAAAATTAACACATTCCAAGAACTTTTAATCTATGATTATCACTGTCGGCTAGAATTTGAGGAATGAATAATAAATAATAAATAAAAATAAATAAAATAATAAATATCCCGAACATCAATATTTTTTCAATAATACACTATTTACCGACGAATAGGTACTTTATTTACTATTGTTAGGTTTTATAGAATCGATGTTTGTTATTTTATTTGATTACTAACTTTTAAAACTGCTTTTCATTCTTTTTTTTTCATTTGATGTTGTTTGCGAGCTATGTCACTGAAATTTATAGTTTACATTATCTAATGCTTCGATATAAAAATAAGTATGAATAGAAAAGAGGCACGAATACATTTTAGTTATCGAATAAACCCAAAAATAATAATAATATATTTAACTACTGGATCAAAGACATGGGTTACGTCAAGAAACAGACAGTGCACAAAATTACAATCATAATTAGACAAAGAAGTTAAAACATAAGTAAATGAATATCAGCGGATGAATTCATTAATACTATAGAGACATTTATCTAATAAATATGCTTTAATAGATTCCTTGAACTGGGTATTGTTTTTAATACTGGCTATTTCCTCTGGTAACTTATTGTAGATAATCAAGCAGCAGTACTTCGGGGACGCCTCGAATGGGCCGGGACACACAAATTGTTCCTTCCGCTGATTTCATACTTTAACCACTATTTTTATTAAACAGGCTCATATGATCATGCGCGAACACAGCACATTTATATATAAAAACTGCCGGAAATTTCAACAGTTTATTTGGCGCAAATAAAGGTCGACACAATTCTCGCGGTTTCAAACCAAAACTCAGTCTTAACAGTCTTTTCTGGCCCATAAACAGGCAACTGATGGCTTCCGATGAACAGCCCCACAAAATGATATTATAGGAAATGTGGGGATAAGCTAGCGCATAGTACACCTGCAACAGATCCCGCGATTCTAGAGTACTCTTTAAGTTTTGGAATGGCGAAGTAGGCACTACTAAGTTTATTCACTACATAGTCAATATGTGCAGTCCAACTTAAACAACTATCCAGTATGACGCCCAAAAACTTGGTTTCAAAGAAAACGGTTCCTATTCGTCTACGTGTCGAAAACCGTAGAATTTTGGTTTTAGAGACATTCAACATAAAATATTTCAATCGCACCCGTCTTTCATTTCATTTATAGCTACGGTAATTTTCGTTTCTAGTTCGTTTTGATCACTAGACGATAATAGAATAGATGTGTCGTCTGCAAAATTTATAGTTTTACCCGAGTTTATATATAAGTGAAGGTCGATTATGTACAAGAGGAAAATTAAGGGTCCCAGAGTCGAACCTTGTGAAACACCCATGCTCGTTGTACTTATATCCGACTTGTCACCATTCACCTCCACATACAATGTTCGTCGTTTTAAGAAGGAAATAATAAGATTGTTAACACTCCCTCGGATATCCATGAGGTTGAGCTTATCCGCGACAAACGAGACGTCGATGGTATCGAACGCCTGGACAAATCAAAAAACAATTCTACTACATATTTGCCTGTATCCATCTCGTTTTGAAAGTGTTGGACAAAATTAAACCTGGCCGTCTCGGTGAAATGATTTTCCCGAAAGTCGTGTTAATTTTCATTTAAAATATTAAATTTATCTATGTATTTCCATAGTTCGGCCGCTATGAGTTTTTCCAACACTTTAGAAAAAATGCTGAGTATAAAGATCGGCCTGTAATTATCGATACTATTTATACAACCACCTTTGAATACGGGAACAACGCAAACATACTTCAAGATGTCAGGGAACGGGCCTTTTCGATTAATAAATTAATGATGTAAGTAATGGGTGACAAAATCTCCATACAAACACTTTTCAGTATCATGGCGTAACGTTTGACAACGTTAAGTCAAACGTTTATGTTGTCTTATTATTTCCCTTTTCACTAACACAGATGTAATTTTGATTTTACCATTGCTTTTAAGTTTCGTAAATAAAGCGAGAAAAAAAATATCAGACTCAATTTAATTCGGCTGAACTATAACAATTCGCCGAACGTTCTGTGGCTTCGTGCTACGCCTACATTTAATAATAATAATAATAATAATAATAATAATAATAATAATAATAATAATAATAATAATAATAATAATAATAATAATAATAATAATAATAATAATAATAATAATAATAATAATATTTATTTCCATAATACATACAGTATAGAAAACGTCAAATTATAATAATACAAACAACACATTAAAATATCAGAACATTTGAATTAAGCGAACAATTTATGAAACTATCTCTTTAAAAAACTGATCTACATCATAAAAGGCCTTATTTAGTAAGTATTTTTTTAAATAGTTTTTAAATTGTACATCAGTTAATAATTTTATGTTTTGTGGTACATGGTTGTAAATATTTATACATTGATAAACTACATTTTTCTGTATTTTTGTTAAATGTGTGAATGGTGGTGACAAAATTTTTTGGTAAGTAGCTCTTGTTTTATAATTGTGATCTATTTCATATTTTTCAAAAAATTCTTTGTAGTGGGTCTTGGCGAAAACAGCACATTCCAAAATATAAATAGATGCCAGCGTAAGTATTTTACGGTCTTTAAACACACCAACACAACTGTCTCTATAACCAAGGCCATATATCGATCTGATACATCTTTTTTGCAGCACAAATATTCTTTCTGCATCCACGGAGTTACCCCAGTAGATAATACCGTACTTCAGTCTGGAAAACACGCACGCATAGTATGATGTTACCGCCGCGTCAACACCAACACTTTTAGCTAGAGTTCTTAGGGCATAGCTTTGCGAGCACAGTTTCCCTGCAAGCGTTTCTATATGTCGCTTCCAATTTAATGCAGTATCTAACGTCAATCCCAAGAATCTGGCATCATCACTACAGGTAAGGATCTCATTATTAATATTAACCTTTAAATTGTGCTTGTTATTAATTGTTAATATTTTGGTCTTTTTATGTTCAGATTTAAATTATTTTTTATAAACCAATCACTATATAAGCTTATTTCATTTTCGAGAGTGTTTACAAGGCTAGCACCCTCTCTGCTTCAGACTACTGCTGAAGTATCATCAGCAAACATCAAAGTGAGGTTTCTGGTTGCGGTTGGCAGATCGTTGATATAAAACAGGAACAGTAGCGGTCCTAATACTGAACCTTGAGGAAGTCCTTCCCATTTTCAGTCGCTCAGAATGCAATCGACAGCTCGCAACTTTTCACCCTGTATGTCACTGAATAAATAATAGAAAGATCTATAAAGGCAAATTTTACTTTAGATCAAACAAATAACATTTTTTATTGTTTACTTATGATAGCCGTAAAGGTTTTGTTTTATAGGGACTACTTACCATATAAAAATTCATACTGCACTTAAAGAATTTTAATATTCGAGCTCTACGGTATTTTTTCTCAATTTTCTTCAAACTTAACATATTTTTTGCGGTTGAAATCGAAACAAAACTACTACAAAAAACAATAATAAAAAATGTTGGTTGATATTGTCGTTGACACGATAAGTTCTAGAACAAATGCAGTAACAAGGTGAAAATTGCATTACATAACGTCATTTAGTTAAAATTACCAGGCTTCGCCAAGATTTTTCTCAAAAAATTAATATTAACAAAGTCAATGAATTTATCCGTTACTTTATTTCCACACTGTATATAAATGAGCAATTACGAACGCATCCGTTAATTTGAGAAAAGAATGGTTGAACTAGCAGCAATACCTACAGCAGAGCTGATCGATTCTGAATCGCCGCAATCATTTTAAACTTACTTTTCATATTCACGATCATTTTAATCGTTTATCTAATCTAACATCGCTTCAGGTTACTTTTCCTCTACTGCCATTGCTTTACACAGGGAACAGCTAACTAATAATCAAGTATGCCCTTTTTTAATGGGATAATTGACAATTTTCTATAAATACCGGTGCTCTAATTCATTTAATTGGTCATTCATGAACGAACGGAATTCCTAACTCATACCTGCTGAAATAAGTTACCAATTAATTTACTCGTCTGCGGTTTCTTTAAGAAAAACGTAATTGCTTTCTAAGTTTTAAATTAAGCATTTCCTCGTAATTAGGGTTTTTTTTTCAATTGCCAATAACTTCTTTTATATAAGTAGAGTAGATGCATGTATGTAAGCGTAAGAATACACTCTCATTCAAAAACAATAAATAAAAAATGTTCAGTGAATGCGAATAAAATATATTTCTCTTGCTTATTAATAGAGCTATTACGAACTTTTATTAGTCTTTCAAAAGAGTGTCGTTTGCGCCTGAAAAAAGAAATACACCGGACACCATATAATCTCCTTTTGATTACACCCTACAATACATTCTATGCAACTTATCGTATGCAACCAATTTCATTCCCGTTTCCACATTATAACAACTACTTTGTGTCAATTGTTACGATGTCTTCCACTTGTGAGGAGCATGATGTTCTCGTTTTATGGTGGTACAGAAGAAGGAAACATAAAAAGCGATTTTGAATTCACCCATATTTATGTAAAACTAATTTGCGATTGTTCAATACGGCTAGAAGAACCAGTAACATTTCAAACGATGTGTAGAATGAGTTCTGAATCTTTTCAACTTTTCCAACAAGTTGTATATCAATTACTTCTTCAGCTGGAGGCATTTTTAACATTATATAGTACAAAAGTAGTAATTATAATTCAGTTCTTATGTATAGAACTATAGAAAGCTGTCTTAGTTCTGTATATTACTGATATTTACAAAATATGCACTGTAGCATGTAATATAATGGGTGCAATTATTATCGCTAAAAATGTCCCAAGTAGCAATCTCTAATATGATTTTTACTCTTTGAAAGCACACTTTTGAATGCCGAGGTCAATCGTCGTGAAGGTGAGTGACCCATCGCATGATTCCTTCAAAAATGATTAGTATACTATTTGA
Organism: Protaetia brevitarsis; assembly: GCA_004143645.1. Taxonomy (NCBI): domain Eukaryota; kingdom Metazoa; phylum Arthropoda; class Insecta; order Coleoptera; family Scarabaeidae; genus Protaetia; species Protaetia brevitarsis. The sequence goes on along the minus strand of RXPK01002364.1, from coordinate 50,053 downwards.
CAACATGTTGCTAGCATTCTAATGGTTTATGTGGAAAGCCGCATTCAAAATGATACCGTTCTATACCTGTATATCGCTCGTCACTAGTACCAAGGTGCAGATATTCTAAAACACATGGCATTACCCTTTATGCGAATCATTGAGAACGCGACATTTCACCAATGTAATGCTCGACCTCATATAAAACAACGAAATACGCCGTTTTTAAGCAAAAACAATATAAATTTGCCTCCATAGCCCTCAACATTTCCAAATCTATAATACAATAATAAACAAATTATACCTAATAATTTTCCAACAATTTCATGGCGGTACGTTTTTAATTGCAGGCGGTGTATATACTATTTCATAACTGTTCCTCCATCGTTTTCTCAGTTAAGTATTATCGGCTGACTGTACTTGCATCTCGCATATAATATAAATGATGCGAGATCATATCGAAGAATATTTCAAAAGTTTCCAGCTCATTAGAATCTGGATATCTTATAACCAAAGCAACTGTTATTACATAATCAAGATTATACTGAGTTTATCCCAGGCAATTTCCCTGCATATACTTATTTGTTGCCCAAGTAGATACTTAGTAATACAAAATACGGTAAAAGTCAAAGAATAGAAACATCATGAGATTCCTACCAAGGTTTAATTAGTGCCGGTACACATATATAAGCATAAAAAGAGCAAGCGAACCCAATACTAATTAACTAGAACGGCAATACAGTGTATTCAAATCACACTTATCAAGTCGCTATTATTTTTTTCTTTTACCAGTAAGCTCCTATGGGGAGGGAATACTACATATATAAGAACGTAGTAAAACAATTTACCATTTGAGTAAAAGTATGAACACATTATTGTTTAGTAGATTAATTTCATAATTTATGACGACACCCTTAAGATTTACGACGTGGACGCGAAAACGAAACCACAGAGTACACATAAAACTTATGATAATGGGAACAAAAATTAGTCAAGTGTGTAATAATAACGGCCCGATCTCACATATGTATATATAGGCGCACACGTTTTCGGCCACCACTCGATACAGGATCCTCATAAATTTTTCAGATGTCTACAGTAAAGACTAATAACACGCCTCATTGAAGGGCGTCGAAAATATATAACAAATGATTTAATAAATGACTCGTAATAACATGATCTTTCGCACTAGTATCAGTCTCGATAATACATTTCTTTTCCTCGCACGAACATTGAACACTTCTCACCTCTAACCTATATATGTCAGAAACCAAGAGCAATGTGTTACGTTTAGCCTACTTTAATCAAATAAAAGAGAGGAATGTCATGAATCTTGCTAATAATATACCTGTACCAACTGTTGAGTTTCTACGATTCAAAGCTATCCAACGAATCACGCATTATACTCACATATAGTTAGTAGCATTAGTTTGTAAACAGGTGGAAATTTGACAAAAGAGTAGGGAACACGATAGAATAAATAAGATTAACAAAATTAGGTTTATTGCAATTGTATGTTTAAACAAATCGATAAGAAGAAGTGAAAAACAAATTAATAACGTATTCAAGGATAATATTCGTTGCAAAAATCTGAGTACACACAATATTTAGGAAACGATAAAAATGTAATATCTTGCTGATCCACCTTTAGCATAGATGATAGCTTGCAAACGGCGAGGCATACTGAATACCAATTTTTCAGTAACCGCAGATGATATCTTTTCCCCTTCGGCTACCAGAATTTCTTCTAATTGCTGTTTAGAACGGATTTCAATTCTAATTTCTTGTTTCAAGTGCGCCCATATAGGTGCTCTATCGGGATGATGTTTGGGAACTGGGGAAGAGTTTGCAGGAGATGTGGAATATGATAAACGATCCATCGGCGCACAATATAAACAGTGTGTTTAGGATCGTTATTGTGTTGGAAGTAAAAATTATTGGGTAGCTTGAGCTTTTCAACGCTCTGTCGAAGGTTTTCTTTAAGAATTTGCGGGTATAGATATTTATCCATAATTTGTCGGATAAATACCATATTTTCGATACCAGCTGCTGTCATACAACCCCATAGAAACACACTTCCACCACCATGTTTGACGGTTTCTTGCATATGTTTGGGCAGGTATCGTTCTCCAGAACGTCGCCATACTAGTTTCCGACCGTCATTCTGAGATATGTTTATTTTGGTCTCATCGGAAAATAGTACATTTCTCCATAAGTCTGGGGTGTTATGTATTGTAATGGAATGTGTACTCGATATTATTTAAATGTAAAATTACTATTTTACTTAGTTATATTTTAAACTAGTTTTGATATAATAAGAAAAAGGATATAAAATGCAGCAGCAGACAGCCAGACGATGTCCAGATAATGTAGGAAATCTCTGCATTTGGTAAGTTCTTCAAAACATTTTCCTTCAGAATTTTCTCTTCAGGAAGTAAAGATGGTCAGCAGTGATATACCTACACATCTAAAAAGAATATTAGAATTTGAATAGTATATTTTTACTATAGATGTTGTCAGTTCAATGTTGGATCCAAGTTCAATTCAAATGAACATTTTTATTTATTTTACAGTGTATTTATTTTATTTAAATTTAGTCTAATAATGCTTTTGTATGCATTGGTATTCCAATTGCATTAATATGTCAACAGAAACACATGGAAAATTGCTGGAAATTAGGTTCTGTCACAATTCTATGTGTATAAATAGTTGCCTACTTTTTGTGTACAGTAATGAATTTTAAGGTTATTAATGTTTAGATAATTTAATAATAAGTGTTTAAAAATTTTAAATGTTTTTTTTCTCGTGATCCAGAGACACCTACCTTTATTATATGTTAATTGTAAGGTGATTCCAGAATTTTGCAATAATTATTTATTTTTATTTTGTTTAAACATTCCACAGTCCATTCGGTCACATAGGCATTCTCATGTATTAAACAAAGTATATTCCCCTCATTTCGGTGAAATTAACGGATTTTCACAGACAGTTGTACTCCTTGTCGAAGACAATCGCTTTCAAGTCGGTTTTCAATTCGAAAGCATTCAACAGCCAACCTTCATCAGAGGCAGTGTCTCAATTTGTTTTCGTAAATTTTAACGGCTATTTTGATAAAATCCAATTGTATTCTAAATTACAACCTAAAAATAATTGTTTATTGTCAAACAAAGTTTATCACATAAATATTATCCAAATTACCTACAACGTTTTGGGTAATTTCCCTCCAACGACGATTTTTCCGAGTAATGTTCCTGTCCTGATCGAGCCATCCTCCGTGATCTGAAGTACCTACGATGTACCAGGTCTTCTATCAGATACCCTACCACTCCTGACCACACCGATGTCCGTTGAATTCGTCCTTTTAGAAGGTATTTATTCCTCGTCAAATCTACCTAAAATTAAACGTATTATTTCAATTCTAATCTAAATTTAACTATACTTATAAGAAATTTCACTTTAGTACGTTCAGCAAATTTTGGGGTTAGGAATTTGTTTGTATCATTGCTGAACGGTTTGCATTCACTTGGGGAAATTTGTATAAGTTGGTAGTATTCTAGGAATAAGTATTTGATATGTATTTGCGGTACGAACCAATATCCAGTAACTTTTACCATCAAGGTTGGTCATTCTGATTCACATGTCGTTTAAGCGTAACATAACTTCCGTTTTAACGTTCAGAAAACGCGGGAATTTTGAAATTTAATTTAGACGTATTCATGTTCTCGATAATGAATTTATATTGCAAAAGGTGGAATTACTAATAAAACGTTATTGTTGTTAATTAAGCGGACTCACGTAACTTGCCTGAGATAATAGTATCTTTAGATTTATATCTGATCTTACACAGGTTCACATTTCGAACTTTTTTACAAAATAAAACCATTTTTATTCACACTTAAATGTTTTCATTATATATGAGAGATTGATCACTGTTGAGGTACAACATTATCGTACGTACGATGTCCGGGAAGGTGGTAATTAAACAAGCAAATTGAAGGAGAGGACATTTTCACAACATTCCCTCACACCATCTTCACACGTACTGAGATAATAAGAGAGGTAACTAGCTATTCGTTGTTTTTTATGTCAACGTGCTTCAATCGGAAACTCTCGTCCTGCAAGCCATCTGGCTTGTGAGAGAGCGCACTTCTAATTTAAATTAATAAATATAGATGACACTGGGATGCAGTAAATTTGATTTTTACTAATTTAATTTATGTTTTTTTTTTAATTTTTTTTTAAACCGGCTGTATGCTAGTCTGTAGCGTTACAGTATATACTCTTTTGCAAACTTCAATCTTTTGTTTTTATTAACATCCGAAATAAAAGGTTTCTTCATAGCTAGACATGCTGGGTATGTAGCTCGATGTACAGATCTAGATATTGTGGAGCGATGAACCACTGTTCCAAAAGATACGCCTAATTGTGCCTTAAGTTGTCTTAGTGTCAAACCGATTCTCTATTTATTTTTATATATAATTCGTACATTATATGTTTTTCTTCCACTTTTGTAGTTTTTTCGTGGGGACCACTTCTTCGTTTGCTAATTGTGGACTCCTGATTTATAAACCTCTTAACAACGCTTTGAATTGTGGATTGAGATCTCTGTAGTGTTGTTGCTTTGCATACGATTTTCCTTTCCGATATAAGTTTATTACAATTTCTCTTTGCCGTCCTGATATCTCCATACGTCTGCTTGTGACATTTTTACTTTAAATGCAAGGTTATTGTTTTATGGTTTTTAAATATTATAACAAGGTAGTAGTGATACACACATATATATTCACTTATGCTACTACTCAAAATGGACGACCATTTCCGTATAGTTCCCGAAACACCCGTGACGTATTCACAGTTTTGCAACACGCAGGGCATTACTTTTTCGTATTTATTCGGGCTATGTCGACTAGTGATCGTTTATTTAATTGATGTTTGTGTAATGTGGCAACTGCATCTTATATTAATGTTTTCCTAAACTTTCAGCGTTATAGAGTTCACAACAGCATTTTATTAAGGATGTCTTGTAAACCAAATAGGCTGTATGCAGACTTACGCAACTAACTGTACCCTGTGAATCTTTAAAATTACATTCCAGGCGAACACCCCACTCACATCACCGGTAGCAATTATTGATTGTCTTTCATTTGGACTCGGAACGAACGACGTACGTTCTGATTAAAATTTTCGATTAAGTAGATTAATTAGCATCGATGTCCGTTTCCGTACAGCGCACGTCAGATATAAAAAGCTTACGCTGCCACTCGTAATTCGGAAAACTCCCATTTCCCGACTCACATACCAATTTTCGGTTAATTAATCCCGATTGTACAGTAAACGTTTGTACATACGTACACACGACTATGTAGTTTACTATTGCATATATATCCGCTACGCTTTTTAAGGTAATTGCGGATCTGCAATCTCCCATTTGAAGTTGTTTTTGAAAATTAACTTATTTACATTTTGATCTCGCATGGTAAATTATGAAAATTACAACTTGCAAATGCAGTATAAAAAATTGTGCAAAAAGTCACTGAACCGGTGCACAATAAGGGTGACGCCAATAAGGTTTCAACGGCATGCAGATGGTAAAGAACATAGGTAAAGTGTCAGCAATGATCCTACATATCCAATTAATATTGTGCGCCCTGTCATAACAAGTAGAATTCTACACCATAACGGTTGAAATAGTGCTATAGGAAAGTTTCACTACATAAAAATTAATTGGATTTAAACAAGAAACTAAAAATGCATTTAGAGGAGTATAGTCGATACACCGGAATCTTATCAAAGTTTTGAGAGACATTGGGCTCACGAGAGGATCAAAGGAAAGGTATTTTAAGATTTCAGGTGATTATCTCTGATTCTTATTAAATAGTGTATCTACGTAAGTCTAAACCCTATGGTAAAGTGAAACGGTTACATTAAATAGTTGAAATAAAACAAAATAATCGGTAAATGTTTCCCGGGATAAAGAAACCCTGAACCTCGACGAGCAGATTATGAAGGTGTTGCCTCTAGGTATCTGGTGTCGGAAGTATTTTCTGCTCGACCGATCGACTCGCAGCATAAATCACCCCGAGTAGTTATCCGTAGGATTCAAAATTCCACTAGCTTTTAAAGGTCATTCTTGAGCCAGGTAGACTGCTCGTGTATGGTGAAAGTAAAATTTACAAAGCCGGTACTGATAATCCATGTTAGTTTAAACTGGTATTCAAGGATCGGTCTATTAGGACCACGTGGTAAAAGACCACGGTATTACTACGACCTTAAAATAATTATTAATCCAAAATGAGAAACCGGAATAATAAGAAAAACTAAAATCATATTAGTTTAGTTCTTAAAACGGTAATTCGATAATCCAAAACCCAAAGAATACTTCGAACTTGGTTACAGTTCACAAATCCCAATAAAATGGCTAAGCAAATTCCAAAGACAATCACTTAATTGAAAACCGAACTGGTTTACCTAAAAGATGCGTCTCAACTTTCTCCTTTACATCACGTGCTAAGGCGCGACTCAAAAACAGTCCGACCGAAAGACGGAAAAAACGGAAATACGATCAAAATTGGGTCGATCGGTTGAGAATAAAGAAATAAAATGGGATAAAGAAACAAAGGGTGAGAAGAATTTAACGCAACAAATTAAACTTTGGAATAGGGATAAAAAGAAAGGAATAAAGAAATAAGGGAATCCACGTGAGATGGTTGCCATGATAAAAACTATATCGTGTTCAAAGCTTGGCCGTACCGTGACGAATAAAATTTTGACAACAAACAACTGTCAGATGGACGTAAACACTAGATTGAAAACAAAAAACAGCTGAAATATATAATAAAACGCTAAAGTTGAGCGGTGAAAGATAAAAACGCAGGTAAGTCAAGAGCAAAAAGAGACTTATTATAGTACATTAACACCTCCGTGGGTTAGCGAAGCAGAAAAGAAAAACAGAAATCACACTATGACAAATAAGATCAAAACATACTAGGAGAGCCTAACCGTACAAGAACTGGGGTTGGGGTACCTACCAGGCGCGTCCCCGAGGTTGGTGGATAGGAGGAAAGGTCATCTTGTCAGGGTTCGCTCAAGACGAGATGGTTAGTGGCGGCTATAAGTTCGTCCTCTCTGCTTAAAACTGGAGCAGGGTGAATGAAGGCCGTTGCCCTGAACCACTCCCCCCTCGCCCGAGCTGTCGTGTCGCTTGCACAGGGTTCTACAACGATGCCAGTTGTTGCTTTCGGCCACCGAAACCCTAGCTGTTAAACCAGGCTCCGAAAGGGATGGGGATCTTAACTGCACGGACCGAGAGGAAACAATTTCAACAAAAACCTAAATCCTAAGGTGGCGGACTAGGCTGATGGGATGCGTGGCTGGACAGAAGACCAGTCTACTAGTCCAACCTTGGGGTATCTGGCGCACCCCATTGTATTTAGCCTTACCTCTGCATGCGGGGCTCTGTGGAGATAGAACTTTTCTTCCCTAGCTACTCGTGGGATCAACCATTGAGGAAGGAAATATATTTAACCTACTTAAGCGGGATGACACCGCTAGTAAACAGGAACTGGTTCAGGACCTCCATAAGAAGCCTTCCACTTCCAAAGTGAGAATACCTCACTAGGAAGGAACAAAGGGAGGAGCAAAACGAGCAGATTGGGGAACAGAATGAAACGCTCATTGATCTCCTCCCAAATTGCGTAGCACTGTGCAACTTAAGGGCGTTGCACCTGGGAGCATGTGAAATCGAAGAGGGAGACTTACCTAACCTGGGGCCTTCTGTTATCCTACACTTTCTGAAAGGAATAGTATTGGAAGATCACCTGTAAAATAGCAAGAATAGGGGACAAACTAGATCTTTTAGGTCGTCATATGTAAAACATGCACCCTCATATACACACATACCATATCCGTAACTGTTAAAATTATTACGGTGTTGGCGTTAATTTTGCGCTAGTCAAATATTTTAGTTGATTTTTACAAACTTTGCCAGACGAATTGATTACGTATGTTTAGTAGAACAGAAATTACTAGAATTTGGTGTGAATTCTTTGTTGAGATATGAGGATTTACTATTTTCTATAGACATTCAGAAGCATCAACCAATCAGAATTTTTCCCTCGGATAGAAAAATAGAAACCCCACCTAATCTAATACAGTATTGCATTATACGCACCACCTGCATTGCACGTGTATCTGTTTTCGAGTTTGTTTCTGCGTATTAACATATCCAAACAAACCATCAAATGTGACTGACCTGCAAAGTGTAACCTTGTGTTATTAAACGTTAATTCCAGTGGGCATAAAAAATTTCAACATCTTAAAGATGTATTGGGAACAACTATTTACGTAATTAGTTCAGATTGGAATCAAATAGCATAAACATTCACTTAATTTTTATAATAGTTCTCAAAAAATCATTTTAAAATTAGTACGTTTAGTTGAAACCAAAACTTTTGACTGAGTGCTTCTGTATATTTATAATTGAGAAAACGTCTTAAAGAGAGAATATTATAGCACTAAGAAATAGGAGTTGCATATTAAAAAGACGTTGTGTTTAGAAAACGGTGTTAAATCATCCAATAGATCGCATTCATTTAGTTAAACAGCTAGTAAATTTGTCTAGTATAGATCAAATAAAATATGACTAGAAGTATATCATAATCCCACGTGTTAGTTGGACAAAATAACCCCTTAGCAATAGACAATACTTGACTATCTTTGTTCGTTAAATTTAAAGCTCTATAGTTCTCGACAAAATAACACGAAAAGAGCGTGGACCTCTCCTGACTATTAAATTAGTCAAAAAAGTGTTTAAATTTTCAAAAGTGTACATATATACATACTTGGGCACGATTAAGAGCAAAACAGCTAGGAGACCCTCAAATAAAGCAGGGAAAGAATGTGACTCAAAACCTATAGCAAATAACACAACGATGACAAGGGTAAACGAACTGAATCGAAGAATGTGAAAGAAACCCAAGTAATTAGATCGGTCAAAATGCTTCAACAAACCGTACAAGACTAAAAATAGTAACAAGGTGAGCACCAAACGCGAAAGTAAACTAGGAAGTAAGTAGATACATGGTCAGATACAAAATCGTACCAGAAAACTTCACGAAAAAGATCGTAACATAATACGTAATATAATAAGTTTTAAAGATGATTATAAAGTAAATTAACATATTTTGACGTAAGACGTTGAAAACAATCAGAATACTGTACAAACAAAGAGCGGCAATACAAACTAGTGCAGCAGATTCATCATCCTATTATGGCAGACCTATTACCATTTTCATGGTATACTTAGGTTCTAGCTTTCATGATCGATCGTTGCAAAACAAGGCAGAATCGCTAAAAATTTAGGTCAATTCCATTGAAAATACGAAAAGTAAGTACCAGTTGAGGCTTGATTTACGACTTATTGTGGGAATCGGAACTTCGAAATGTTATTTCAGGGTGTCCGTAATAGAGTCAGACCTTCTGCGGGGGTGATTTCTAGTATAATAACGGACTAAGAGTGAGATCCGGACGGTGTAAATAACAACAAGAATTACAACGAGTAGGGGATCCGTTTCATTTGACGTGGCAGACAGTCATTCCCGGCACCGCTGGTAAATAAGTGAAATTCCCTCTGCACACCCGTTTAATAAATATCTGTCAGCTAAATAAACACAGTCGCGGGCGCCCCGAACTCGCGAGGGGTGAAATTCATTTCGATTTATTTGCGCCCGTTTCGCACAAATCGACTGTCGACGAGTCCTATTTGCAAACAAATTTCCAAACGCGGCTCCGAATAAATGAATAAATAGTGTTTCGATAATTATTTTCACGCCGAGCCCACTCTTTTTGTATAAATTGACGTGGTTACCTTTTGAACGCATTTTAGTCTCTACAATGGAACGAAACATTGCACATATTACTGTAACACGTTTGCTCCTATTTTTTTTTATTTTTGAGGGCGCAATTATTTCAGGCTAATAGCGATAGTTTGGAAAATATTTGAGGAACAGTACCAACGAAATCGCTTTCTAAACTATTGCAACACTCGAACTTGCCAGATAGTCTAGCAAACATCGGTGTGATGGTCTGGCCGCTCATGAACCGTGAGCAAGGGCGTGAGTTCTTGATTCTTGTTACGTTCAGTTTTATTTTCTTGTACGCGTGGCGTATAGCTAGGGTTATCGCCTTCTCGCTGTCCGTCTTCTGTATGTGGACTCTATGTTTATCTTGTATACTCCTATCTCAGGGTCACTCGGTCCGTATCGCCTCATACATGTCGCATATTGTGCCGTTTTTGGTCATCCTTTTTTTTTGGGCTGTTATCGGGTATGTCATCTGAGGACTTTCGGAATTTTCCGTAGGCCCTCTCTCTGCAAGTAATTGTCGAAGCGAGCGAACGCGACTGCGAGTCGATTTTTCTGTAGTGCCTTTTGGAAGGTTTTTTTCGCTCTTGCGGATCTATTAATCTACTCGTGTAAATTTTGTGGTGAAATTTTAGCGTCTTAGACGCCGTTTTTCTTGTATCAACGTAATTATTGCGGATTGTGTTTGTCAAGTTCTACGCTTTACTTTGCATTGCGTCAGTTGTGCCCTATTTGTCCCCCAAATAGGTAAGTCCTTTCGTTAACAGTTTCTTTTTTTTTTTCTTGGTAACTAAATCTGAGGTTTCTGCGATCTTCTCGAATAGGGTTGTGGTACGGGACGAGATACCAGCGACCGCACGTGCCACCGCGTGTTGGAACCCCGTAGACCGGCAAAGGAATTTCCGACGGCTTTGCAGCGATAACGCCGTTTGATTCAGCGAGTGCCCCGCTGCCAGCTGAGGGACACTCAGGAGCGCCAGCTTGAGGCCCGGCCTAGCCCCGAGGTACAACCTAACGTCATCCTTGCGAGGTAGGATTGTTTTAATTTGTTCTTCACGCCATCGCGGGTTAGACGCGCGGAAGCCGCTCCGACCTTGGGACTCAGAACCTTTTTTTTTTGTGACGGCCGTGTACCGAGTGTTTTTTTTTGTTTTCGCTTAATTTTTGACTTATGTAGTTCAGCTTTTAAATTAATAGTCTCCTTGTAAACTTTGTATACGATTTAACTTTCACCTTTACATTCTTTTCAACTTTTGATCGTACAATTTACCGTAGTGAATGCTCTACTTGTCCCCTCAGGACAAATAGTTGTTTTTTTTATATATTTAACTTTTATTATCGGCCTTCAGCCTATCAGAGTGGCATTACCCCGTGGGGTTGCCCCTTTCTAATCTTTCTTGTACTGTTGTGTGCGCATTACGGGTTGCCCGAACCCCTTTCTTAGAAATACTATTATTGACAGTTGTAAACCGATCAAGATCTTGGTGGGGTGGTATATGATATTATATTATTTTAACTTTATTTTGTCTATACTTAACCTTGGGGTTGTCCTAAAAGGGCCCGCCCCCTGTTGCGCTATACATTTGAATTTTATACTGTTTTCTCTAGTAAAAGTCATTTTCGAGTGTTAACGATTTTAAATAAATCTTGTTTCGTTACAATTTAAATTTTTGTTTTCTTGTAAACTGTGGCGTGTGCCACGGAGGGTTATTTTATACCTCCACACTTACCCGCGAGGTGCGCACTGGGGACTCCCACACCCCGGGGATTGGCCTGGAGCTCCGTGTTTTTTTTTGAACGTGGTGGCGCTCTACCAGTCGCCCAACACCTGCCGAAGTGTTGTTACCGGAACCGGCACGACCATCTGCGGCTGAGCTGGTGGCCACGGAAGCTCCTTTCCCGAACATCCACCGTGGTGGTAAGTGAGGACGATTACCCAGGTAGGTCCACGTTTTCGGGTACCACCCTGGACTCTAAGCTCGCTATCCCACCCTGGTACCACTTTATATTCGATACTTTTGCGCTTAACAGGACTGGTGGTAGCATTCTTTTTGCTTTATTTAAAAGGGCGCCAGCTGTGGCCAACAGCGAGGAAGCCAGGATTCAGCAAACAACACACAACAAGAATTTTGTCCAAAATAAAGTTTAATAATATAATATTAAAATATATAAATGTAAAAATTATTGAAGATAGTTTGAAAAATAACGAAATGAATTTAAAATAATTATATAAGTGAAAATTACAAGTTGACAATCATATGCAATGAGTTGACGTGCATCAGCAATAGTAAACAGAGTAAGATTGAATTTAAATACAAAAATAAAGAAAATTAGTATTGGCTCTATATTATTGTAATGAAGGTACTAATGTTCGTTAATCTTTCAGATTTCACACGGCAACGTGACAACAGCTGCTATCCCCCTGCCAAAGTGTATAACCATCTAAGGCGTTTAAATTATGATAAAATACAAATAATATAGGTACCAATTGGCACGTCACGTTGTTATGGGTTAAATTAAATAATACTGAAAATGTACCATAAAAGTACATAAATGGTGTGGCTTGATTTACTAACAAAAATTTGACTAACTGTGAATTAAATTTGTAAATAATTAACACTATTAAATTCCTTTTAGGTAGCTAATGACTTCTGATGAGTACTACAAGTACTAACAACAATAAATTTGTACAGCACTGCGTGGCAAAATAACATACAAAGTCTTAATTACATAAATGAACAAACAAACGGGTAATAACGAAAAAAAAATAAATGACGGAGCAAATATAAATAAGTGAGAATTAAATATGGATGTCCTGCGATCTCTTTCAACGAAGACAATAAAATGGAGAAAACCTACCTCCTCGGCAGATGTGTGCATGAGTCACCTTCCAGAGACGTGGTGGTTCACCCGAGTACTTCTGGTGGATACTCTTCACCTTGTAAACTGTACGGGCTCAGCAAATTTCGGAGATGTGAAGTTCAGCCGCTCCACACGGGTTTAAATTAACGTCTCGGACCAATCTCCAGGTAGGTATTGTGATAAAATTCCAATATTTAATGCAGGACTATTTCCAGATCTCATCACATTACGAGAAGCAAAATTAGCAATGTATAATGCAACCAATTCTCCAAAGATAAGAAGAAAAAAGAAAAAACCAAAAAAAAAGCCTAAAAATCGTAATCAGTAATTACCATGTGCTCTTTGCAAAAAAAATGTAACATATTAATATTAGCAATTGTAAAATATAGTTAAAATAATAAAATATGCAAAAGTAAAAAAAAGTTTGTGATTTCAAGATGTGAATTTACTAGAAAAATATATAACTAAATTTAATTTATTACCTAGATCTTTTAAGCTTCACACTAAAACGTCTACGCTTTGCAACAACTACGCCCGAAAAGAACGAATTTCTATGCGAGCCTCGAATCCTCGCGCAAAAAATTGTTATTTACAATGATCCAAAGAAATATGAAACAAAACTACAATCAAACAATTAAATTATTCTAAACTTATAAATGTTAAGTGAAATTAATCGACTTTTAATAGTATGAAATTAGATATATTTAAAAATTAAATTACAAGCACATGATAATACTGTATACACCGTTGCTCAAATGAAAATAAACGTTACACTATGATTAGAGCGATCTCGATTTCAGAAACACATATTTTATCCGTTTTGGAAGAGAATCATAGGACTAGTGCAATATACTATTTCAGGGGCGAAAGCATTGAATATAGAAGTATCGGCGCACACTATCTATCAAAGATTGGTCAAATATCACTTTATTTTGTATTATTTTTTTATTTTATATAAATAAATGTATGATCGCCTAACCAATTTTACTAGAACCATTTATATGTCAAGATATCTTTCATAATTGCTGCACAAAGTGTGCCAATTTTTAGATTCACACCTTAAGTATAAATCAATTGGGTCACTGATGAGGCTTTAGTCGGCATATTGCCTATTGACGTTATTATGAAAAAATATACATACTACTATGATTTTATATTAAAGGATTGCCTAGCTAATATTTTTTCTTAATAACAAATATAAACTTTTATTCTTTAATCTGTCTTTTCTATACAGATATCTATCCTTCTGCGTTAAATAATATTCATGGATAAAATCTCCGTTCACTAGATGGCTATGAGCTTATGAATATGACTGATATGTCCCGAATTCACCACTGCAAATTATACTTAGTATACAGTAGTAATCTCCCCTCTTTTTAACCCATGAGTAGTTATGTTTACTTTTTTTTACCTATAGTAGGCTGCCGTGATGGCTGAATGTGTTATGCCGTCTAAACTCATAACTTGTATATTATTAAACTTTTAAAAAAATATTAAATTTATAGTTTAATTTTAATGCTTTTATATTAATAAATGCGGTGTAAATATCAATAGCACGCACAATTTATTATTCAATAATATATCAAAAGCATATAAAGAGTATAAGGACTCTTACTCAAAGTGAGTATACTTATTTGCAATATTTAAATGAAACATCAACTACTATCCAGTATACTTTGGATTCTTAAATTCCGATTTAAAAATGAAAACAATTTTTTAATCTTCCGTTATGTCATACAATGAACCTCACTGACAATGCCAACCTACTAAAATTTCAGTTGTGTCATTTACATTTATATAAATAACCTCAATGTTATGAAATGCTAAATAATTATTTACACGGAAATTTAGACATGAACTGTACAAAATACCTCCAACATCAGCTTGCATACACCCCAAAGTATTTCAGAATGCAATTTCCTCGCAGTGAGAAACCAAACGCCGATATCAGGAAATTCAGGGAAAAAATCTCCTTCAAAGCATCCAAGGTATATACTCAAAACAGCAAATACATGTCCAATTCCACAAAAAAAGTAGCTAATGTGATACAACAAATTTCTTCTAATGTTGAAAAATCTTGACGTTTCTTCTATATAGAACGTACACTTCTCACAGGAAAAATCGGGACACCAGCAATAGTTGAATTTAAAATTTCCTTGGGTATAAATGCAGCTTTCAGAGCATATATGCACTTATCAAAACCATAAATCACTTTTTTGTGTGTATTATTGCGATCAAAGGTAAAGACTAAACATTTAAACAGAAATATAAATATATATAGAGAAAAAGGTTTATACATTAAATAAACACATTGGAATTTCGGTGGCGGTGTTTCCTTAGAAATACCGAATACGGAAATATTAATTCAAAAAAAATACGTAACAACTAAAAGACCTCCTTTTGAGTAGGCGGCACCATTTAGAAATACACATATATATATTTAACTTGTTTGATGTTATGTAGAGATAATTCTTTTTTTAAGAAAACATATGGTGATGGGATTTTAAAATTATATTACCTGTTATTATGATATTAGTTACTTAGTTTGATTTATGCCCGCAAGTAATACTTTAGAAATAGACAATTTGTCAATCAGCCTTCTGAGTTTTTGAACAATGTGATTTTCACATTGATTAATTACACTATTATTGATGTATTCACTACGGTTATTGTTTAGTATTCTTAAATATTGTATTACTACAAAATATTTTTCTATGTATTAAAAAAATTACCAAAAACAGTTTAACATTATTTACAAAATTTTTAAAGCAATTAATTTCGCAAAGAAATTATTTATTTTATTAACCCTCCGTTTATTGTATTTTCAAGAAATATATCTAGCGCCTGTGTAATCCAATGTCGTTCTATTTCATTGAAATATAGCTAACACGTTTGGTCTGTAACACAACTTCGGGCAGTAGCAACGAAAAGGTATTAAATGTATCAAATTCAACAATAAATATTTTAGCACTAACTGAGATTGACGAACAATATGCTTTCTTACAATGTTTGTTATGTATTATAAATCCAATATTTAAATAATTGTTAATAAACCTGTGCTACATAAAGACAGTTTGTAAAGAGACCCAGTGTTGGCCATATTTCAATAAAATATATCAACGACGTCATATTACACAGGCGATAGTTAAGATATATTTCCTGAAAATACAATAAACGGAGGGTTCATAAAAAAAAATTCTTTGCGAACTTAATTGCTTTATTTAAGAATTTTATAAATACTCTTAAACCAGGTTTTGGTAATTTTTTATAGATAGAAGAAAACTTTATAGTAATACAATATTTAAGAATATTAAACAATAGTAATTATACATCAATAATAGTGTAGTCAATAATCTGTGAAAATCACATTATCCAAAATTGAGGAGGCTGACTGACATATATCTATTGCTAACTAATACTCGCGAGCATAAATCCAAGTAAGTAACTAATATCAAAGCAGCACTAACGAGTAACATAATTTTAAATAATAAAATCCCATCACCACATGTTTTCTTAAAAAAGAATTATCTCTACATAACATCAAACAAGTTAAATACATATATATTTCCAAATGAAGCCGTCTATTCAAGAGTTCTTTTTGTTGTTATGTAATTTTTTTCGTTGGTATTTCTAAAGGCACCGCCGCCACCAAACTCCAATTTGTTTATTCTATACATAAACTTTTTCTCTCTATATATTTATTTTCTGTTTAAGTTCTAGTTCTTACCTTTGATCGCAGTAATATACATAATTAAGTGATTTATGGCTATGATAAGTGAATACGTCCTCCGAAAGTTGCATTTACAATCAAGAAATTTTAAAATTCTGAATTGCTGGTGTCCCGATTTTTCCTGTAAGAAGTGTACTTTTAGCCCGATGGTAAGTACAAAATTCACAAAGAAGATCCCTTTAGATTTCGGATATATTACAGAAATATAATTTAATTGATTTGACTCGAAGAAAAATAAAAACCATTTTTAAGAGATTTATCAAGAACCACCACATCCCATGGTCCTCAATCATCTATTTAATACAAGCTGCACTGAGTTTTCACCCCTTTGTAGTAGTATCGATACCAAATGAGCTACATTGAAATCATACAGTTACCAGACGATAAATTTATACACTTAATTATCACGACTACGATGGAAATTAATTAACACCCGATTTGATTTGCACACTTGATTTACGAACAGCTGTGTACAAAAAATAATATTTACGTTTATTATTAATGAAACTCATTATATAACACAACAATACATAATATATTTCTTATACCACTCTAGTTCAAAATATTAAACAACCACCAAAGGTTATTAATATTTTGTAGGTAATAAGAATTTATATAAGCAACGAGAGCTATAAACATTTATATTACCATTAAAAAATTGTTTAAAAATCCTGAAAATAATTTACATATGTAATTAAGAATATAAGAAAAAGTCGATAAGATTCAAAGATTCACAAATATCTCATAAATTATATGTAAAATTTAAGAGAAAGTATAAATTGTAAGAGGAATGACATTCAAGGATACCACAAGGATTGTAGTGTAGTAATACACATAAAATATCTGATCACTCCGCGCTACACGAAATTTTATTAACTGAGACAATTCCTTTGAAAACACGTGGGCTACCATTACCAATTGACCAAATAAATTAAGTAAAAATGTATTACCTAAACATCCAACATTATCTCTCTTTAAAGAGGTATATATGCGCCAAACACGTATAACTGTGATTGCAGAATTTTATGCTGCATTCAATACTGTAATATAAAATATACAGTGTTATTAAAAAGAAATCAAACAAAGAAAAATACCTAAACATCTCATATTTATAAAAAATATTTAAATTGGAAAGTTTGCGGTCGTCGCAAATATTTAAAAAAACGGTGAAATTGAGGAATATACAGACCGATTAAAGCTAATATGAAAAGTCACTAGATAGATCAAAATTGTAATCAACGCTCTATGTTACATACATAAGTATGTAACGTACCTTACAGCATACAGAACCATTATAAGTATATTTTCTAAAACAGATACCTGCTACAAGCCCGAAACAGTTTAATGAGCCAGTTTATTGGACAGCCTTTATAAAATAAGAAGTTGCGAAAAGATAGTTAAATAACAAAGGCATAATTCTGCATTTAATTTCCCTACAAAGTACGAACTTGGGCATGTAAATATTAAACAACATTGAACACGATTTACATGAACGTACACCAGTGCGTATAACTACATTTGCTCATCTCATTTCCGTTTTATTTAAAACTCCAAGCAGGGCGTTGTACGTACAAACACACTCACCTTGAGACATAAAATATGAAGTAATATCTTACTGCAAATATTTTCCTGACGTTCATGAATGTCTAAACCTGCGCATATTAATTTTGCTTTAATAATAATTAACCAACCCAATGCACGGCATGATATTGTCCCTCTTTAATACCCCGCGAGCTAAGGTAAAACCAGTAATTCAAATTATTCCAGCTACAATAAATTAAAACTCATAAATTCTACTTATCCAGTATGCGGGCAAAAATTGCTTCAATAAAAAGCTAAAGGTTTTAATTACGTATGTAATCGAATCGCGAGCAATAGTGGCCGACTTATTATTTTCGCTGGATTTGCAGCAATTATTGTTAACCTTACAGTTCGACGCCTCTAAATGCAAATCTAAATAATAAAATAAATTTAGTAATACTATATTGTATGTACTTCAACGGCGACTGAACGATAAAAACCAATAATGCACATCAAGCGTTTTGATGTTTAGAATCGCTGTAACAAAACTCATGTCAAAGGAATAGCTAGCATAAAAAAATCTGCTTTTTGAACCGATAACGCGTTGGCCGTTGTCCGCCCATCGGCTCACCTCCGATTACCGATTTCAGCTTCAGACACGTTTGTCTAGGTACTTTGTGTCGCACTAAAAAGAACACTATCCTTTATAAAACATCGTATACATGATAGGATTCCTAGATGTAAGTGAAAATCGATAAAGATTGCCTCTCGTCGCGTTCTACGCAGAGTTTTTGTAACATCAGACACAACCCCAAAATTTAGCAGCAATACAGTAATAATAAAAATCACCACGAGAATGTCAACGTTTTAGATTAATCGGGAACAGCACAATTAAATGAAATTGTGAAAATAAATACGCAGTGAAAATGTTGCAAAATTTAGCAGCAATAAGTGAATAATCAAAACTACACGAGAATGTAAACTCTTTAGATTAATCGGAACAACAGCACAATAAATGTAATGTGAAAATAAATACGCAGTGAAAATGTTGCAATAATTTATCGAAAAGCAAATAATAACAACAGACTTCCGCAAAATTTTAAACAAAATAAAAACTAATTGTAAATTAACAACCTCTAAATACATCATTCAAAACATTCTCTCTTTAGTTTCATTTCATTAGTTGGCGTTTAGTAGCAAAAAGTAAAAATATTATTTTAGAATATTTTTAATTTTTTTATGTCAAATTTATTATGTCAAACGTATTAAGCAAAAAACTATATGCAGTTATATCAGTCTATGTTTTCAAATTTGTTTTTCCTTTACACTATTCAGTTTTATTTAATAATATTAATAGTAATAAGGCATAGTGGATCTAGTATATAATTATGCAAATAGAACACTTGCAAATAGAACACTTCAAAATTGTATTGCTGAAGAAACTTATACAGATATAGAACAGTATCATTTCGAATGCGGTTGTACATATAAACCATTAGAATACTAGAAACACGTCAAATCGTCCAATTGTCTTTAAGGGAAACATGCGACACGTCATTCCTTTCACAACGGTGAACTTGCCCACGCTCAGCATTCAAAAACATCATTTCAAAGATTACTACTTCGGACATTTTTACCGAAAATAATTGCACCCCATTCATGTTACATGATACTTATTTTGTAAATATTTATAATATACAGAACTAAGTATTAGGTGAACGTGCCAATGTAGGAAGAAGTATTATTATTTTATAAACATAATGTAGATACTTAATTAAATAAACTTTTGATAACAATCAATACAATATACAGATATGCATTGTTGTAAAATAAAATATTAAGAAGAATTAAAAAAAAGATTCTTATAATACAGATTAGAAATATGTACCTACATATTAAAGAAGAGTTTTTATAACAAAACTAAATAAAAAAGAATCCGCAAGAAATTAAGAAAGTTTTCAAAATTAACTAAAATCCTTAATTTTTATTAATTTAATTGTAATCTAGCAATTACCCATAATATAGCCCTCTTGTACAGTGAGTCTCAAAATTCATGTCGTGCCCTAGGGAGGCGATATCAAAACTTTCTTCCTTATGGGAGTGGCTTATTCCCGGAGTGCTGTTAATTACCGCCGATAGACCTTCTTTCTTACATCTATATGTATTATAACGCATTTTCAAGCGGAGAATTTGGTCCTATTTATATATTATTTTCTATAGTAAGTATTTTCTATTGGCTGTAATGACTAGTTAACTAAAAATGTGATACCGTTTTAGTCACCATCACTTAATAAATATTTTCGCTTAAATAGCCAGAAATCTAGGTATTTTAGGTCACATTAAAACAACTGCCCCACAGAAAGAGGTTTAAGTGACAAAGAGAAGCTATATTCTCGAGAATATAAGAGGTAACAATACGAATAGTTTTAATTATAGTAGTTCAAATACATTGAGAAAAATAGGAAACTCCTTCAACCTTTCCTTGCATCTTTGTTTCAACCTTTTCTTCTACTTTCAGAAGAAGTACATATTAGTATCATAAAAGCTCATATGCATTGTCTTTTCATTTTGTATTACATTCAAGGTCGTCGAATTAGCCTGCAGCTTATGTACTTTATATGCCGCCTTTATGCCATCGTGCACTAGCCGTTTTTAATCAACTCTTATGCACCAATCATTGATTTAACGCAAAGTATACCACCTTAATTATTTCTATCTTGCCTACTAAAAATGTATTTTGGTTGCATGAATACATATACTTGTTTTAGGCATACAATCTAGAATACCGATAAGTCCACTGTACACTGTTGAAAATATTACGGTGTTGGCGTTAATTTTGCGCTAGTCAAATATTTTAGTGTTGATTTTTCCAAACTTTGCCAGACGAGTTGACTTACGCGTATTTAATAGAACAGAAATGACTAGAATTTCGTGTGAATTCTTTGTTCAGATATGAGGGATGACTATTTTCTAGACATTCAGAAGCGTCAACCAATCAGAATTTTTTCCCTCGAATAGAAATATAGAAACCCCACCTATTCTAATACAGTATTGCATTATACGCACCACCTGCATTACACCGTGTATCTGTTTTCGTGTTTGATTCTCCGTATTAACATATCCAAACAAACCACTAAATGTGACTGACTTGCAAAGTGTAACCTCGTGTTATTAAACGTTAATTCCAGTGGGCATAAAAAATTTCAACATCTTAAAGATGTATTGGGAACATCTATTTACGCAATTAGTTTAGACTTGAATCAAATAGCATAAACATTCACTTAATTTTAGAATGGTTTCAAAATCATTTTAAAATTGGTACGTTTAGTTGAAATCAAAACTTGTGAATGAGTGGTTTTGCATATTTATAATTGAGAAAACGTCTTAAAGAGAGAATATTATAGCACTAAGAAATAGGAGTTGCATATTAAAAAGACGTTGTGTTTAGAAAATGGTGTTAAAACACCCAATAGATCGCATTCATTTAGTTAAACAGCTAGTAAACTAGCTGTTTAAGCTAGTAAATTTGTCTAGTCTAGATCAAATAAAATGTGACTAGAAGTATTTTATAATTCCACGTGTCAGTTGGACAAAATAACCCCTTAGCAATAGACAATACTTGACTGTCTTTGCTCGTCAAATTTAAACTTCTATAGTTCTCGACAAAATAACTCGAAAAGAGTGTGGACCTCTCCTGACTATTAAATTAGTCAAAAAAGTGTTAAAATTTTCAACAGTGTAGTGTATATGTTTGTGTTTATCAATAAATATTGGAAGTATCTAACACTGATCACTAATAAACCAACACTTTTTTTTTAACAGTTGAAAAGGCAATAGCAAAATATCTGCTTCCCTTTAATTCCTTTTCTTCCCTTTTTCGAGTTTTCTGCAGTATTTATAACCATTACAGTGTGCATAGAATCGTTCATCACCTCAGACATATCACAACGGATTTACGGTCCAATATATAACAGTAAATTTATTAATACTCTCCTGCTCTCACTGTGTGTGCTCCGAAGCATTTTAGATACGGTTCGTGTAAATAAATTACAACGCCGCTTCTGCCTCTTTCACATCCACCTTCCTTCAGTGTTCCTCCACTGGTTATTGCCGGTCGCTTCCATGCATTCCTATACCCAGTCCCCTGTCAGATCGTTCGCATCGAGTTTAATATTTCAGGATTTTCAGTGCGGAAAAAATCGTATCCTCCGTCTAATGACGGCCCGATCGCATTAAGAAAATTCGCAATTATTTCACGGACCACAGTTGATATCTGATGCGATTTAAGTGTAGGTATATACTGGACGCGGTCGACCGACGCGTATCCGAAGATCTATGGCCGATTATTATTTATTACGTTCGTCCTATTAAGAAAACACGGCTTCTATTACTGGAAATTACCAGTTGTCATGCGCAGTGGGTATTTATTAAATCGTGTTTACATGGGAGGTTGTCTTATAAATTTATTTGGCGCAAAGCTTTAGACACTGGATGAAATAATTTAGCGCGATAGAAAAAGAAGACGGTAATGACGTTCGTTCTAGGGCGGATCGCTCGCTGTATCTCGATTCCGTTTTTATCAGAATCTTTCTTCTTCAATTGAGGCCGCAAATTGCGGCATAAACTCCACTTTTATTTCCTATCAAACGGCAATTTGCATAACATTCGTAGATGCGTATTACAACTTCAGATTGTAAAATAAAAAGATACGACTGAAGGTATCTATCGCTTCTTTTATGTATGCATGTATACACGTATGCAAAAATGTATTATAGATCTTTGATATTCCTCTTCAGACTACAATTCGGTATTGTCTACAAAATAAGGACATTCCGTATCTTCGATCATCCTTAACTATGTCTTTAGTGTTATCTGAAATAGTCCTACAATGAATTATTTTATTTCTAAACTATATGAATATCAACATTCAACAGTTTAGAGTTCGTTTATCATAACTTAGAGATTTCCCTCACAAGACTACATTCAAGTGACAAATGGATCTTTCAACACTACTCACAAATTATAATTATGTGGCATGCCCACCTAACATCTTTGGACAACACCAAATATCTACAAAAATCAATGTTGTTTTTCAATACCTAGGAAAGGAAATGCTGCATTCAAGATTCCACAGATACAAATATTCAATTTTATCTCAGATATTGTCTTACCAGATTATCTTTAGGCAATTGGAACACTTTCTTCACTCTTTGTTGTAGTTTTATTTTTTGTTATCTTCTGCATTCGATTTTTGAAATAAGTTAATAAATACTTTTTAATGATTGTTTTGTTTTATTAAGATAAATGAATGATGCACCACGAGGGTTTTCCAAAATTTGAACTTAATATTTTTTTAATGGGAATCGAATCTTCTGAATTTTTTCCGCACACAGCTGATGTTTAGGCAACGTATTGCAAAGTCAGTCAACCCAAGAAATGTCTTAACAGATATTGGTGCATCCACAAGGGTCTAGTGTTACTTTGCAGATACAGGTAACTGCTCACAATCTTGAACTTACAATTAGATAATAGAGAGGTTTAATTAATATCCTATCCACATTTTATGGAAATCTGAAAAAATAAAGTAGTATTAAAAAAGGCAACAAAATACGAGTTCAACTGTTCTTGAGAAAAAAAATTCTTCATCTCATTGTTAGTAGAAATGATCTCACTTGCAAAGCAAAATTTAACGAACGTTGGTGAATGAGGGGGGTTTCCCATGTTCTAACAGCAAAATAAATGCTTTTTAATTTCCAAATTCATATTTTACTTACATATTGCAATTGATACATTATTTTGAAAAAATAACTTGCTAGTTCTTCTACTTGCAAAAAAAAACGAGAGCCATTGAAAAATAATAAGAAAGAAATTAACTTTCCTAAGTATTCGAGTCCCCTCAAGTTAGTACAATTTTCTTTTAAACCTTATATAATCTTGCTCCTCACTCGGTATCGAATTCACCGAACTCAGCAGTAAATTAAGCCTAATTTTAGAAGTTATTCCAGAAAAACCTTGGTTTCATGGTAATCATTACATACATCATCATAAAATGTTTATATGATTTGTAGGTATTGAAGACAAATCACATGAATATTTTAATTCAATAATTAATAAACGCGACTTTTATTACTTGTTTTTTTATTTAATGTTGTGGCTTCTTCGCTTTTTAATGTCTATTAGCTTTCATTCGTTGATTTCCTTAGTTACGACTACTTTCTCTCTTCACGCAATGTACTCAAACTTTATTAATCTTTGTACGCTTATACTATTCAGCATACCTTCTTCCACCATCTTCCTTTATTTCGTAACTCCCATAGTGCTCAGTATGTCTCTTCAATTCATCACTACTTTTGGAACCCACTACGTAATCATTCTTGAAAAATATTCTTTTACTCACATACGTAATTATCAGTCCAATCCATGCTTCGTATATTTGCCACCTGTTGTCCCACCAATATTTCAGTTGTTCACCGAATCTTGTCATTAACAGTCAAGCGACATTAGAGGCACTATCATGTCGAAAAAACCGGTAATGAATTACCTCGACGAATTGCTAAAACTGTCTGACTGAAACATGTTAATCTAATCTAGAACTAAGCATCAGGAAATTGAGGGAAATGAAAAGTCTGACGATGTAGCTAAGGAAGGATTAGAAACAAAAATGTATGTAGCAAAACTGTTGGCATAGTAATAAAACAAATGACACGAAAATAAATAGAAGACTGGGCTGGAACAACACAACAAGGACACCAAAATCTACCCCAGATTAAATTAGATTAGGGTTGATGTGGTCATATAAAGCTGTTTCACTGCTACCATTTTAAATCTGTTGTGATTCTCTTTATTCTAGAAAGCGCTCTCCATTTTTTCCTCTTATATTATATATAATAATATTAGACTTATCACCCTTGAAAACAGCTGCTTTAGTAACTTGTTAGTTGGAGGTTCTTTAAGCCAAATATTAGAAAAAATTGTTCTCTACCAGGCCGTTCGAATTGGTACTATGCGTAAACTGATGCTTATTCCTCTTCTTGACAGAATCAGCAAATAGTAGCCTCTGTCGGGCTTATGTCATACATGCCTATTTAGTCTACAGTCACCAGTCAGCAGACCTCATTTTAACAATCTTTTTATCTTTACTCCTTAGGTTTATAGTAAATTCAGGCCGCTGTTCCTTTAGGGATTCTTTTTTGCCTATTTACGCCCTGCTGACTTTTGCCACCACTGTCTGGATTTATTAAGTTGCATTCACTGATAACTTGGTAATGCTGAAAAGAGAGCCCAACGAATCACCTTCACGAATCTTGACTGTCTATATTGTACGCTGCCTCATTTCCCCTCGCACCCAAGGGGCTGAGAACGCAAACCGCTGTTAATTTTTTTTCGATGCTCCCTCATTTAGGACGCTCCTACAATCCCAAACTAGCTTAGAGTCAATACTTACGATACTGATCGCTTTAGGTGTTTACTAGCTCTCAGAGAAATGGAATGATTTACCTAACTCTCGTCTAACTAACTAACCGTCTTTCTATTTCTCTGACTCAGATGGAGTGCGTGGTAAAATCTGTATGGGAAACCTATTGAAAAAAAAAACAAGCTAGAGAACTTTTACAGATCAGTAAGAGCAACTGAATATCATCACAAGCCTCATGACTGCCATGCTCTGGCGAAAGAACATCAAATCAACCTATATGAAAAGCACTTAAGCTGCAGTCTCTGTAGGAGATAACCAGAAACAGTCAATCATAAATCACGTAACTGCAAAGCTCTGGAGGGATTGAAACAAATTTTAGTTGGGGAACTTCTAGGAGATCGAGATGCGTATATACCTTAGAAGTAGAGTGGACCACCATTTTAGGGTGAGTTGTATAGCAAAATAAGACAGCAGGCCGCAGTGCTCTTCAGAGATCACGAACCCAACAAGTTTAAGTTACCAGACTATTTTGCTATTGTTGTTAAATTATCTTCCAGCACCTACAAACACCACCAAAATTTATAGAATTTAGGCATATCTGGCGCATCCACCAAAATCTTTTGTTTACGACATCGAGTAAACATAATTATGTTATCAGTCTCTGCAACGATACCCACGATGTAATTTATACGAACAAATTGCACGCATTTAATACTTGCACGCATTTCCAATCCTACTAAATAGCCGCCAGCCGCATCAATATTCATTTGGTGTCGCTTGTTCGTTTCCATCGTATATTAAAATTGACATTTATAACGAATTTCATTGACAGACCTATGTGACCAGGTTAATACGCACGCAATTAAATATTAATTGGGATCGATGCAAAACCGAAACAGTGCATTAACTGTGCGGAATAGATTTAATATTCTAGCGTCGTCTGCTGTTGCACTTTCACGATTGGAAATTCGCAATTCTTTTTTTTTATGCGTGTGGATACGTGCGTCCGACGCGAGGTTTCAATCATTCGGTATTCAATTGTAACTAATATTATTATTATATTTAAATTGTGGCGGCGCCGGCTACAAACATTTACAATACATGGAATTAGGTATACCAGTAAAAATTAAAATTACGGCAGCACCCTCGCAAACAAAAATTTTCCACAACTTTCTACCGCTCTTCAAATCTAACGAACGTTTGCTATTCTAACTACTGTTTTTATTACCCTTGTAAAAGTGTACAAATGAATCATTATTTTACGGAAAATTACGTGGAATTTTTAGGTTCATCAATTCAATAACAAGATTCAATGTGGTAATTTGAATTATGGTTACGTAAATTCATTGTCAACAAATATTTCATTTTTATAAACGTTTCATTTCCTGAAAATGAATTGTTTAATGAATAAATTTTCACACCAATTTAATCAAGTAGATTAAAATTTAAAGTTATCGACGTAAGTATGAAAACCCCATAGCAAATCAACTCATAAGCTATATCTAGGCCCAAAAGTTTCTGCCCGCATTCCAACCAAGTTTTCGTGCACATTACAGCTACGTAATGGCATTACCTTATATCTTAACGACATCTTTCGAACAATTAATGTGAACACCTTATTTCGTTCTTCTTTCTGGATTTTAGATCAGTTGGCACTATTTATCACGCGGTCTTGCTGTCCAGATTTTCTTTATGGACACCAGCTACCTTCCATGTGGCTTTGCTAAATTGTTTATTTAATATCCCGAGACCGTTTTGTCTATATATCTTCATTAAGGCATAAACTATCTTTTGTTCTTACATGAAAAAATGCACACCATATATCTTCCGTCCACCAAATGGCATGGTGATAATGGTTCAGATATTAGCTTTACTTGTCAGCACCTCCTTCTTTTCCACATTCCACCCGAACCATTATCACCGGTGACATCTGGTGGACGAAGGATGAATGGTATGCTTTTTTTCTCAAATAAGAAGAAAAGAATAATTTGTAATTTAAAGAATTTATATAGAACAAAATGGTCTTAGGGTAGTAAATAGATATTTCAGCAGGGTTACCTGGAAGTTAGCTAACGTCATTTCATTCATTCAGTAGAATTAGGGTGGGCACTTAATGTCCGGACACTTGAGCTAGGTGGTCATTGTACCATCTTTATTAATTCTCTTATTTCTACTCGAGTAGCTTGGTGTTCTCTATGAAGCCCAGTA
Source organism: Protaetia brevitarsis (assembly GCA_004143645.1). NCBI lineage: Eukaryota > Metazoa > Arthropoda > Insecta > Coleoptera > Scarabaeidae > Protaetia > Protaetia brevitarsis. The sequence goes on along the minus strand of RXPK01002364.1, from coordinate 22,479 downwards.
TCATGCCCAGTGGAAACTTGAGAATCTTCGAGGGCTCCAATAGATCTCTCCCGAAATATTTCTGCCTGAGTACCTTCAGTTCCTCACATGTGCAAATTACATGTAAACTCGTTTCCTCCTGTAGTTCGCATCTTCTACACCACGGTTCGCTTACCCGGTCTGTGTTGTATAGATGCTTTTTCAGGGGACAGTGTCCAGCTACCAACCCAGTAATGGTTTTAACTTCTTTCTTACTGCACCTGAGTAGGTTAGCAGAGAAACTAACATCTCCATTCCCTATCAGGGCTTTGCTATAGAGTTGACCTTCAGTCGACCTCCATTTCTTTGTACTTTCTTTATCTAACCAGGTCCAGATCTCCCTTCTTGCGGAATCCTTAGTAATTCGACCAACGAGCTCTGGACCATGAAGTGTTCTTAGAGCTCTCCTTGGCTATTCGTCGGCTATTACATTGCCTTTCTATCCTCATGTCCCGCACCCAAATCAGAGACACCGTGTAGTCTCGTGCCAGTGCATTGAGGGACAGTTTGCAGTCGCTAACTAGTTTTGACCTAGTTACGGGATTCGAGACTGCCTTAATGACAGCCTGGCTGTCAGTCATTATATTAATTTTCCTCCTCATGTAGCCCCCTTTTGCAATCATTTCTACACAGGCTGCAAGGGCGAATACCTCTGCCTGGAAGACCGTTGTATGGTTCCCCAGGCTTATGAATATCCTTTGATTAGGACTGGAGCAACAGATACCGGCTCCTGTTCCCTGGCCGGATTTGTATCCGTCCGTGAACCAGTTATCATTAGCAGTGATCTCACTACGTGCCTGGTCTCTGTTCGGTATGAACATTTTCACCTTTTCAGTGAAGATAATTTCGGGAGCCATGCTGTCCGTGGGCATTTGCAGCAATGGCCCGTCCAGCATCCATGGCTTTCAGTCGATGGATCGCATTCATTGCCTCCACTCTCACATAAAGCTCTAGCGGGGGAAGGCCCACAATGATCTCCAAAGAGGCGGTCCCTGTGCTGTTAATTGCACCAGTAGTACCCAACAATGCTGACGTCTTTATCAAAACCCTTGGCATAGCTTCCGAAACAACCCTAAGTCAGCAACTGTGTCAGAAAATGCCGTAGACATGTACGCTGATAGAAGTATCCTTTTTATTTAAAAGGAATTGCATTAAACCAAAAGTTTTTTGCGTTTTCTATATGGCGACATAATTTGGTATTTCTTTGAAAAGGAATATAATTTTAAACTCACTCATTTCTTCGGAAATAATATAGTTTTCGTTGAAGCAGTGCATTCTTTTAAGTGAAAGATATTGATAGTTGATTCAAGTCCTCTTTATTTTGGATTTGAAATTTCAAATTGGCGAAAAACCGTAAACATTTTGATTCAAAACGTTCCCTTTTTTATAACATTTATTCTTTAGACTAAATGTAAACGCAACAAAATACCGTGATCATTTTTGATCGAAATGAAAATGAATTGTCTGCAAAAATCTATGCACTCATATGTATGGAGGGACATGCCGTTAAGATGCTCTGAATCGTCAAGTATTTACCTCTAGTATTGGGTGTTGAGTTGCAGTGACCATCCCAAACACAATAATGTGCCGCTAAAGAAATCATCCTTTCAATGACGATAATTCCTATCAGATGTTGATTTGATAAATATACCAAATTAGTATGTTCCAATCATATTTTCCACCCTATTTGTACGAAATATTTTCTATTACTAGAATAAAATAGGAGATGCGCCATCTGTATAAGTATATTTGCTGTACTATATGGGGGGGAAACTGCTATGCGAAAACAAAATGCGATATTTATTTTTACTTATTGTTAGTTAAATTAATAAATACTGCGTTTGTTTCAAATAAGCCAAATTATTTGTTTGATTGAATAGAGGAATATTTCAAAGTATTATTTAAATCAAGTAATAATTTAGTAACTGTAACCAAATGCATGTTAACAAAAAAGATTGGTTGAAAACAAGAAAATCGTTTTTCCGTGTATAACAGTTTTAAACGTTCAAACACTTGTAAAGTTGCTTGACTTATAAGTAAATCAACATTAAATGAAAAGATTCCAATTATCCCTGAAATTTCTTTAACCTCGTACGAAAAATATTCACTTTTGTTCACTATTGTTTGTGTATCTGAGACTTATGCACATGGGAACATGAACAAAACTAAAATACTTTCATGTAAAAAAGCACTCAGTTTAAATGCAGGAGCTTGCATTTTTCGCTAAAAGCCAAAAGTTTTAAATCAATGTATTCATGCGTGTCCACGCAAATAAACCAAAACGCCCGGTTTTTTTATTTAAAATACTGCAATTCAATAATATGATACCGCACTTAAAAGAAACTAGAATATATTGTTAAAAATATACATAATAATAACAATATAATATGTGTTGTGTATTGTTGTAACTTAAACAGAAGTTATACAGACATTATAAAATATTAATCACAACTAAGGTGCATTCCATTTAATTACGGTTACTTTTCGTCCAAAAGCATATACTTAAGAAGAAAATTGTTTTCCGGTAAAACAGCACTATATTTTCAATTAAAATAAACACTTTTCTGCGAAAAGAATATCCTGTTCCTTTAACATGATAAAAACCAAAACTTATAAAACAAATGCAATCTCTTTTCTCAGTGTATGTTTACACTTAATTTAAGCATATCGGTATACTCGGGTACCGGAAAGTTACTTAAAAAGATTGTTTCTTGCGTATGATCATTTGAGATTTCCAATAATTTATTTGTTTACTGCCAATCAGTACAATGTACCAATTACATGACGATGAAACAAACTACACATAATGTGAAAGCAGAGCCGGATCTAGGACATTTCTTAGTACGGACAAGTTAGCTCTTAGTTAGTTTCTTTTTCACTCTTTTCCAATATTTCAATTCTATGTTGTCGCCCTATGGACGTGCCGCTAGAGGCGGTTGTTCCCTTTTGTCCCCTCTCCACCCTTCTCAATTCGGTGCTATGTGAAGGTAGTGCATACTTAATAAAAATAACGATATTTAGCTAGCTAGAAGCTTTGAACTAAGAGAAAACTCTCAGTTTTGAAATTTGATGTTTACAATCAACAATCCAATCAGAATTTGTTTTTTTAGGAATACTTACCATACTTTTAAATAAGTTGCATAGCCAAAAAAAAAGTCATGTCTACTCAGTTCATCAGCATATGCTCTCTATTGTATGCTATTTACTCAACCGTTATATGTTGAAAACGATTACTCAACATTTATGGCGCGAAAATTCTATCGTTTAATATAACTCAAATATAACCATCTACCTAACAATTTTGTATTTATACCATAAGAAGCAACCACAAGAATAAAAATTATACTGAAAGTTACTTTTTTAACTCCTGCAAAAAGAATAAAGTTAGTTATTGATCTAATTTAAGAGCTATGTTGCTTTTAACAATTTCGTAAAAATTTTGACAACAGAAAAAATCAATTGAATTCGGGTACTTGTGCTATTCGTCTATTGCCCTCTAACCTGAAATGTTATCACCACACAAAATAATATTCAGCATTTACTGTTCTACGTCTTATGACGATTATGATTGTCACGGCATCGCCTTTTAAGAAAATATCTTTCATTTATTCTTAAAAGCTGTTGCTCCTAGTAAATAGTTCTAATCCCAAAGTAGAAAAGTTTGGTCGTGGTATAAATACATACACGATTGCTTGAGTTTATTAGCCTCGTTTATCAATTTAGAGCTTTTGTTGTTGTTTGAAACAGTAGTCAAACTTTCAGCTCAAACACGATATCGAATTGATCACCCAGTAACATACCGACATCAGAGACGAGTAGATGCAACGGCAAACATGCACGTATAATCGTACCGGAGCGCTTCAGGTATTTGGTACGTATCGGAACTCATTAAAATTGAATACACATAGGGCACGCCTCCACGGAGATTCGCGGACGTGACACAGATCACAGTTCAGACATCGAACTTGCGCGCTTATTGACACTGTCCCCATACCTCTACTCACACTGTTAGGAAATAATTAGTTTAGAGGACGGAGATCAGGCATTCCATTAAACCCGTGTCCCGGATTACGGCATGTCACTAATCCCGTGATCCCGTCGTAAATTCCGTTTTATCGTGACAGCCGATGTTGTGTACTCTTGCCTCCCGATCCTTGAATCGTATTCCTATTTGTTTGGACTAACTGCAGCACCTACACAATAATTCTAATTCAGGGCGAATAGTGATGCAGTCACGTAAGGATAAACATATGCAAAGAGGAGGATAAGATTTTACGACAACTAGATCCTAACTGGTTGTTACTGCAGAGGTAATTCCTACGGAAATAAATGAGGACGAGCTTTTTTACAGACGCATTGATGTTTTCACAGTTCTTCCCAATTCCGAGCGATTTACATAATTTTTTTTATAACATATAGTACATACAAACATAAAACTTTTACTCATTTGTGATTTCTCTGAAAGTTAAATTTGTTTAAATAGAATTAAAAAGAACTATTTTACACTTTCCTTAAAAAAACTAAGCATATGCCATATGGATAGAAATTTCGAACTAAAAATAGCATAATAAAATACATCTCTTCAGCGCAACATTATTTTAATGTTGCACCTTTGAAACTAAGACAACAGCAGAATGTGAATCAGTAAATCATTATTCACATATTATTTTCCTGATTTTGTTAGAAAATTCTAAAAAGTAAAAACTAACCCATTAAATTACTACAGTTACCGCTAAATGTATAGGCAGCCTCAGAGTTTAAAATTTCATTGTTTGTGAAGAAGTTGGACCTTACCATTTGAATATTGAATATTCTAAGTGTTTGTGTAAGTCTTTTTTTAATTTTATAATAGTTTTTACAAATACCTTTTGTCGATGTAAGAAGCCTTCACGCATTTTCAGTCAGTTTCTTCCACCAAGATCCATTTTAGTTCCTTCCTAAGAAATTATCCTGCGGTAAAATGCTGACGATGCTTTATTTGATCTTATGAAGGAGTTATCTATCTAATGTGGTAGTATTTTACGATTCGCTAAAAGATCAGAGAAATGGTGATGGCTTCCGTCACATTGCCTATATTTTACTTGATATACCTTTTTATAACCTTTAAGTGCTGATTTTTTTTTATATATAGGGTACATTAAGAAGCTGGTTTCATCCACGTTTAAGATCCGCAATGGAGAATCTAAATCTAATCAGTTATTATGTTCTAAAAATATTAGGACGTTGTTGAACCGCTTTCTGATCCTTCAGGATAATGCTTCTTGTTGAAGTGAAGCTCTCCGCATTAAATAACATCAAAGTCCTTTGAAGAAATGAGGAATATAATTCCTCAAGATGAATTCTAACTTTGGATAAATCTTCCTGTGATAAGTAAGGTAATTTTATTATATTTGGTGTCTTTTCTAATACATAGAATTTCAATAGGAGGAAAATTAGTACGCTGCTGCTCTTTGTGCGATTTGTTTGTTTCTTTTAAAAAAAACGACGCTAAAACTCTTCTGTTTGAACTCAGCGTGTCCACACATTCTTCCTTAGATTAATCCTCTTGCGTTCTGACGATCAACCAGTCAATAATTGCAAGTGTAGTGTGTATCATTTATTGCCAAATGGTGTTGTAAATTCTTGCCATTCTGTCTAACTAAAAACATTGTGTTATTTATATTTGTTTTTTGCTTTTCTTTTTTCAAACAAATTCTGATGTGATATTCTCAACTTAATGAATTCTAATCTGCGTATTCTTTTGATATTTCCGTTTTTTAATTGAATGTTTAAATTCTTTTAATAATATGGATGAATTCTAATCTGCGTATTCTTTTGATATTTCCGTTTTTTTAATTAATGTTTAAATTCTTTTAGTAATATAGTTCTGTCACAATAGTTTTCAACACCAGCTATGTAACGTACATATTACAAACAACTAGAATATGGCGGCAATGTGAATAATCAAATTAACAAAGTGTGTTTAATCATTTTACAGTATACAGGGTAAATATCCCAATGAAAGTTCTTTGTCGTCAGTAGTTATCGCTCAGGTTTCATCCTGTACTGAAAATAAAGTCTCAATCTTGTATAAAACTCAAATGGTGCAAAGCTAAAGTAATACGAACCTCTAGGTACGTAACAGTTTCGTTTAGAGCTCGTAAAAGTGTATGCTCCAGACGTAAACCATAAATTTACACGTCAAATGTTTTCAAACAAACGAAGAACTGGAAGTCAACGTACTTTTTATCGGATCTTTTAGAACATACAGTTTGGAAAAAAAGCCAATTGAATTTAACTTTACTTTTACTGAAAAAGCATTCTTTTCTACAAGATAGTTATTCTTTTGCCACAATCCGTTGTAAGTCTCTCTTTCTTAGCGGTAAAGAGTGAGTAATGCGATTTGCAATTTTAAAGCTTTCGTTTTGAACTATACTATCTTAATTGTAGGTAATTCGTTATTATACTGGAAAGCTAAATAATATATACCTGATAATCATACATTCAGGATTTATGTAAAAGTTTTGTACAAATCTATCTACATTAGAATTAATTGGTTCTATAGGTATCAGTACTTCCAATTCTATCAAAATTAATTTCTTTTTCTGTGTAACAAGCTTGCACCCATAATATGTACAAAATGCACTGTATTTGTCAGTTTATGTTAGTTAATTATATCTTGCATTTATGATTATCCAACTTAAGTTTTCTATTAAATAAAAATTACCCTCATTTTCATAAGCTCACTCCACTTTTGTTCAGCTATTGGTGAATAAAATAAATTACTCCGTATTGCAATAATTAATACAATTAGTAGTAATAAATTCTTGAAGCAAAACCTTTTAGAAACACGTTTATTGAGCATATTCGCGAAGTGGACAGTACTATGAAATAACTATGCTGAAATGTACAGTTTTCAAATCTGGGCACTGAACCTGAAGAGAAACTCCAGGGAATAAAGCAAGCCAAAACTCTTTTGGAAACCTTTAACAACAAAAAACTTGCAGAGAACCTAAGTAAAACCAATGTGTGTGTATTAGCAATGATTCTTTCAGGCTATTGTGAAACAAACACGTGAATAATTCCCATTAAAGTTAACCAAAAATTACTGACACTATTCAAATTTTAACGCAAGAGCAAATTAAGCACACTTTATGAGGGTAAGGATCTTGAGTTATCAAAAATCTTTCGATTTGTTTACGGTATGTAAACTTATCGGTAATTGATACAATGTGAGAAAGTATACTTCAGCAGATGGTTATGGTTGCCCATCTCTCTCCGTCTAGAGTAGTGGTCCACTGGTTTATTAGGGTATTGAGTCCCATGTAAGGAGAACACGAACCCCGTCTAGCCAACATATCGGCAGCCTCGTTTTCCAAATTACCTTTATGACCTTTAACCCATCTGAGTATCAAGTCATTATCAATAGCGATCGTTTCCAAGGCATTGTGACACTGAAGTACTAGACCCGAAGCGATCTTATAACTGCTAAGGGCTTTAAGGGCAGCTCGGCTATCACAGTAAAGAACAATACGTCGTCCCTTAATGCCCCTTGCTAAAATTTCTTCGGCACCATGCAGGATCGCCAAAACCTCCGCTTGGAAAACCGTAGCGAACCTACCTAGTGCCAACTCTAAGTTGAGCTTGAGGTCTGGAGGGAAACCTCCCGCACCTGTCCCTGTTGTTGATTCGTGTCGAAAGCAAACACGGGAGGTACACAATCATCACAGTCCTTCGCGCTTTAGGGACGCCCTCGTGGATGATGCTCACGTGACCGCGACTCCCCCACTCCCCGATTAGAAGACCTCGGGACCGCAATCTTATAGCCGCTCCAAACGCCGTCTCCTCCACGAACAGATCCAGGGAAGGGACAGATAAGAGAGCTTCCATTGCTGCCATCGGCGTAGTGCGCATTGCTCCTGCAATGCTAAGACAATGCCATGCGCTGCATATGCATCAGTGGCTACCACTCGTCTCACCCTTGGCCACCAGACAAGAGCACCATAAGTTAGCATGGCTCTAATTATGGCAGTGTACAGCCACAAGGTAATTTTCGAGGAGAGCCTCTAAGTCCTACCCAGCACGGGACGACACTGCCAAAAGGCCTTACATGCTTTCTCGGCTTTACACCCAAATCACGAACCACGCCATTTCTAGGAATTACACCAGCTTTAACTGAGTAGTCATACACAACTTCAGAAGAATATCTAGTGTAAGATATCACAGAACACTTATTGACATTTAAAGATATGCTGTTGCAGGCATGCCATTCGTCGATCAGTGTAAGGTTTGTTTGCAGGTTAATACAAATGAAACTAAATAGATTCAAAGAAAAATCTATAGATGGGGAAAAATGGAATAGGTATAACCAATATATCATACGTTCATCATAAAAAAATAAACAAAATAAATAATGGTGTTCGGAAACGGCCAACCGGAAACTGTAATCGCCTCCAGCCAGATTTGTAGAAACTAATATCATGGTTAGATCTTGGTAATTTAAATTGCCCTATAATGTCCAGTAAACCAAATTTAAATTTCCCGCAATTATATTCAGTAACTTCAACTTAAAGGTATTCAAATGACTATTAATCTAGTACAAAATCGTAGGTAATTTCATGCTTTAATGTTGAAGTTACTAAAAATAATTGCGGGAAATTTGAATTTGGTTCACTGGGTGTCCTTAGCTGTGTTAGAAAGTGTGTGTATACATACATTTCAAGTTGGATATTAAATAAGACGTATAAATTCATAAAATAAAATTACTTTTAGAACAATAATTGTGTTTGTTATTCAGTTTAAGTCGAGAAATATAATGTCATAAACCGTTAATTATTGATCTGCTCAAAAAATAAGTTCAAGGTTACCTATAGTCATCCTATAATCACATGAATGCACTAGCGTATGTAATCGCGATCGAATATACCTACTATATTACACTAGGTGACTATAGGACGGTCATTTCAATAGTACATATGTATCAAGGTAATTCTGCTATTCATTATTACCTACAAAAAAATATATATCGTCCACATGTAGTATCTCACACACGCTATTACAGATTCATTATGCAAACTGGAAAAGATTAAAGAAAAAAAAATGGATCAAAACCATATTTTACGCCTGAAAACGAACGCCTGGTTTATATAGCATATAAATCAAAAGTCTGAAGCTATTTCTAATAACTTTTAGTGACCATATATTGTTACACACTTTAAAACATCTTCTGTTCACTCACACAGTGTTACTACTCATGGTAATAGCTTTACTATTGAAACTTGCGTCCAGTGTGGTGACATTGGTGATAAGGTGTTTTGAAGTGTGAATATTTAAATACCTATTGGTCTAAATATAAGAGAGGTAGAATAATAGAATATAACAGTATATACGCAATCATTCATTACTTCCAGTATTTATAAAATTTTATCAGTGAACTACCTTAACAATAATTATTGCATTCATAATTTCTAATTCTGAATAAAATAATATGGCCCAAATCGAAGTGTGTAGAGTATTCTTAAATTTGAGAAAATCTGATAGGTAAAAGTTACATATCTTGCCGGTTTAGTTTCTGAGCAGTTGGCATGTTCGCCTGTTACCTTAACACACTGATTTAATTCCTGCTCGAGCGAATTTTTAATTATACGCAAAAATTACAACATACTTCTTTCTTAAAAAGGAAAGGGAACTGTAAGTTTCGTTACAATGGCATATAAAATGTCCCTACCAAAAATTGGTGCATCTCCGGATTTGGCAAAATTTCAGTAAGGATGGTACATCACACCAATTGTTGTGAGTGCTTCGAAGTGCCAAAATGTATTCCATAACAAACTACAAACTACCTATTATTATATTAAAGCGCGCTGAGAAAATAGAAGCTATTGTAGATGCACTCAACTGTGAGTACATCAGAGTAAGGTAATCATTTCAGAACACGTCTTGTCTTATTTTACAAATTTTCAATACATTTTCTGGCAAATTTTGAAAGAAAATAAACTTTCGGCCCGAAATGTATACATATTCCAGTCACATATGAACAAGACGAGTATATGTTCTAAAACTGGGATTCGTTCGAACATAAATCGGATAATTGTATTATCAAAATTGTATTACCGATCGCACATCGCAATAGGGTTGCCTTTGGCAGAATTTCACTCATGTTACGTCCATGCTTAGTTCATTTGTATGTATGTATGTACGCATTTGTTGCTGAATCATTTGCATGAATCAGAATACATCAGTAGGAAAAAAATAATGGTGAAATATGCCAAATGTTAGGGTGTATGTAATAAAATGGTTGTCCATAAATATTTTAGAAGGTATTGAATGTAACTCAAGTATAAATGCGATAAGTGGACTAATATTGAGGCATAGTATCAAAGAGAATTGCAGAACTCATTTTATCTTGCCACTAAGTCACCAATAGTTCACTTAGGGAATTCCCTCATGTTTCTTGAAAAGGCTTGGCTCCTGGTTTTATATTGATATCTGTGTGTTATCTCCTGTGATATCCGGAAAAACAGAATAAGTAAAACAAATGAAATTGATGGCAATGGTAATAATACAAAAATGAAAATAAATACAAATGAAGAGATAGTCGAAGGTGAGGGTAGCGAATTTAAACGAGAGAATAATAAACGTACAAAACCGAGGATGGCATAACAGAGAGGAAGAGATAGGCATAGGGATATGGAACATAAATACACTAACAAGGGAAGATATGGAAATAACAGAAGAAATGGAAAGCAATAATGTAGAAATATTAGGAGTAAGTGAAACAAAAAGGAAAGGAAGAGGAAGCATACTCATTACGAACAAATATATTCTGTACTATTCAGAACTTCGGCAAGAACAGATGGCAAATGTAGGGGTAGGAGTAACAGTTACAGACGAAATAAATAAAAAAGTAATAAAACTTAAGGCTGTTAATTCGAGCATAATTTTACTTTCATTGGCATTAAATGAGAAAGAAATTATAAATACAATACAGATTTATGGTCCAGTGGAAGGACCAGCAAAGAAAAAAGTATTGAAATTCTATATAAATTTGCAGAGATATCTAGATGAAGCCAGAGAATAAAACGAGAGAACAATAATAATGGAAGACTGGAACAGCAGAAGTAGTAGAGGAGTAGGTAAAGACCAAAACAGAGGTATGGGATGCATAGGAAGACATGGCGAGGAAGATATAAATAAAAATGGAATGAGGATGATGGATTTTTGTAGAAAGAACGATTTAATAATAGGAAATACGATGTGGTATCAAAATTTAGAAGACAAATATATGTAGCAAAAGAACGAAACGCTTGATACATAGTGTATACACAAGACCTAACTCAAGCCATTCAAAACATTTAAACAAAAACGGAAGCTGAAATAGGATCCAACCACACACTAGTAGCAGCTAGATGCATTTTTAAAATAAGCAGAAACGCATATATACCAGCATATACCAGCCTAGTGCTACAGAGACCTAACATACAGGAAAATAGAAATAAGTATATAAAGGATACCAATGATGAATTTAAAAAATTGGAAAAAGAGAAAGCACAGTGGACGTTAGAAGAAAGATGGGAGGTGTTTAAAATACTTAACAGTAAAAACAAATGCAGAGAGGATATGTGGCAAGAGAAAGTACAATAAACAACTACAGAGAACGAAATGGTGGAACGAGGAAATTAAAAAGATGCTAAAAGAAAGAAATCAACCTGGAAAAATATACTCCAAACAAGGACACAAGAAGATAAAGAAATATATAATAGTTAGAGAAGTCTAGTAAAGAAAAAAATGGGTAAACATTTCACGGAACAGATAACAGAAATGCATAAAACTGATAACAGAAAATTCTGTACAAGAATAAAAAGACTGAGAGGAAATAATGGAAATAAAAGCAATAAGAAGTAAAAATGATCAGTTACGAACGGGAATAAAATTAATTTCAGAGACATGGATAGAACACTATACGGACAAATTTAATAAACACCCTTTTATGGTGGAAGAAAATATAAATAGAGAAGAACAGGAAGAACGATAGGATATAATGATGGGAGAAATCCAATACAAAAAACTAAAATAGGAAAAGCAAATGGAGAAGATGGAATAGCCGCAGAAATAACCAAGTGGTTAGGTGGAAAGGGAAAGGAATGGATTTTGAAAATGTTTAGAGAGGCATGGAACAAACAGGAAATACCAAGAGACTGGGAAGAAAATTTAATGCTATCAATATATAAAAAAAGCGAGCAAATCCAATGTGAAAATTATAGACCGATGTATTTAGCAAAAACAATCTACAAATTATATACAAGAGTTTTAGAAAAAAGATTAAGAAGGTGTGTCGAATACAAACTAGAAGAAAACAAGTGGTCTTTGGACCAGCATGACATACTAACGATAATATATTTATCCTAAGAAACATAACAGAGAGGAAAATACATGGAGAAGAAATGCATCTAACACTTATCGATCTAAGGTCAGCATTTGATACAGTAGATACAATGGAAGTGTGGAGAAGTTTGGAAGATATTGATGTGCCCTGAATTCAGCCTGGATCACGAATGACAAGATAATCTGCATACTGCAAGGTATCGTGCCCTTCATTATCCAGTTTTACTAATAACTCATTCACGATCGAGTTCCACAGCAGAGTGGACAAAACATCACCCTGCGGACATTTTTCTCATCATTTCTCCTATGATGGTTGTGTAAACTGATATCTTTTTAAGCATGCAATCTATTCAGCTGCTGCTTGTTTCATGGATCCCTTTATTCCTCGATGCTTTGGAAATTCATTGCTGAATACTTCCTTTATGTCGAGGATGTACCCAAGAGCACTTCCAAGATGCAAGGCTGTCTCTCTGAATTTCCCTGGTTAATACGTATATTGGTCTTGATATAGTGGCTAAATAGGTAGCGTATACTCGGTTGAGGAGTTTAGCGATTTTCTTCGGCATAATACGTTTAATCCTAGCATATACCAAAGTATGCCTATGTATGTTTGATTGACTCTATTTTTTGGATTTTTTTTATATATGATAATTTGAGGTATCCAATATACAATTATTGCATACTTACTGGATAAAATAAGCTATCTATCTATAGTAATACGTCATCCCTTATATGTCTGTCTAACAATTTTTCAAGAGTCTTTAGCATACATGACATCTGACTTATTGGTTTCAGAGCTTTGCTCCCGTTTTACCAGGTTTTGGAATAAAAGTAGTCGCTCTGATCAGACTCCAGGATATTGGTGTGTATCCCAATGCAAGACTTCCCCTGAGTAACATGCTAAGCTTCTGCAACAAAAGTTCCGGCCCCTTTTATGTCATAATTAAATAAATACCATCGGATCCTGGCGATTTATATAGTTTGAATGAATTAGTTGTCTATTTCATTTTTTCCACATTCACCACCCTTTTTTTACTACGTGGCGGTGCAATTCTGCTTGACACCATTCCCCAATATTTGTGCACCTATCGCAATTATTCCTGATATTAACGTTGTACTATAGTACCTCCTCTCTTTATTGTCTATAAAATGTTATTGAAAAAACTTAATAGTCGCTATATTTAAATATTTTTCTTTATCTAAAGGAAAAGATGTTATTTTGTAAACATTTAATGAAAACGAAACGATATGCTACCACAACTAAAAAAGCGTTACACAAAATTTTATCAGATTATTCAAACTCCTTCAATCTTTTAGGCACCTGGAACATTTTTGTTTCATTTCCGTTTCACGCCTTGTTTCGCAATGTCCATCTACACCACCATAAATTTCAAATACCTCTTCTCGAGGTAGATTTAAAACATACAAAGAATTGGATTACCGCCGACTTTTTACTCGAATTGAGGCCATCAAAGAAAGAATAATACCTTAAAATAACATCGTCTATTCACTGTTTAGCGTCGTAATGGCGAGTAATCGCCGGAATCTCTCTTTTTTTCCGTAACACGACAAAAGGCTACCCCCGCGACAAAAAATGACATGGGCGTCGATTTAGAAACACTTTCGGAATACGTAACAAAGCAAATTACTCTTTCGAAACTCTCCGCTCAAACACAAATGGAACTGTAACGTAATGACGACGGACTCGTTCTTCGCCGCTACGAAGATGAAAAGAACTAACATCTTAAATCGTCTCCGCTCGTCTGCTGCCTCCTATTTCCTTGTACGTTACTCGAATTTTCTCTTAAACGCGAACACTAAACGATTTTAAATTGCTATGAATAAAATATATAAGTACGTTATTTAAATAATGGAATATGGGGCTTTATTCGACGTTTGTCGCTCCCCATTTATAGCTCTCGCTTTGTTTGACTGATGCCCCTCGAAGACGTTCCAAGTTCTCCTCGTTTCGTCTTGTCTACAGTGAATCGTGTGCAGCAAATTATCGTTGTTGTCCGCAATATATTAAATTGCTGCCGACTGTTGCAAAATTACATATCAGCACAAAAAAAAAATAAAAGTGACACCTTTAACATTTTCGAGATAACAGCAACATATCATATGACTGATATTAAAAAGAACTTTGATTGCTAACTGAAGAAAATTACGTGCAAACTAATTAACAACATAAAGAAGCAGCCAAAATTAAAAGAAATAATAAGATTAATAGCAACATCGCAACAATATGCACGCATACTTACTGCAGTTGCAAAATATTTCATAACTTAAAAATATTAATAACTGCTTCGTTTTCATTTTTCTGCTGTATCAAGGACCCCTTTCAAGTATTTCGTAGGAGCTTTGCTGATAACACAATATTATTTGAAACTATAGCTTCTTCTAAGGTGATGGAAGATACAGCAAAGTTGAGCTAAGGTGAAAAATATTTCATATAGTGTGAATATCTCAGTGACAGTTTGTGTTTAAGTTACCAAGAAAGATATAGCCACGTGGCCAAATTGTTTAGTGATCTGCCAATGCTTATTATTAGTTTGTTTGAAGTACTTCATATCACCTACTGTAACAATTGTAACAATTACCTGAGCTTTATCTGATAAGATTCAAAAAATCTTTTTAGTATATTACTGTGGTAAATTTCCGAAATGTAAAAGCATCTTTATAGTTTTAAAATTAAAAACCGGTATACCCAAATAAAAGAAAATAATGAAGAAAATGTGTTATAAAATATTAGGGATGTCCATCTATAATTATGTATAAATAAATATATTGTTACGCTACACAGTAGCATACAGCCCGGATTAAAAAAATAAATTTTAAAAGAAATACATTAATTGAATTAGAAAAAATCAAATTTTATATATCCCAGTGTCATCTATCTTTAATAATTTTGATTTAGAAGTGTTTTTCTATCATCAGCCAGATGGCATGCAGGGCGAGAAATTTCCGATCGAGGGGCGGTGACATAAAAAAAATATTTAATAGGTCGTTACTTTCTTATATATTTCAGTAAGAGTAGAGATTCTGAGCACGGACGTTGTCAATTGTCCTCTCCTTCAAATTCACTGTCAATGACCATTTTAAAAGATATCATAGGCATGATAATGTCGTGCCTTAATAGATTCAATCTATTAAGTAAAATTAAAACATTTACTAGTGGATAAAAGTGATTTTATTTAATTAAAATAAAATTAAAAATGTGAACTTGTTTAATATCAGACATAAATCTAAGGATAATTATCTCAGGTAAGTCCGTGAGTCCGTTTAATTAATAACACTAAAGTTTCATTAAGTAATTCCACCTTTTGCAATTCAAATTCATAGTTTCGAACTTAAATACGCTTGAATTAAATTTTAAAAATCCCGCGTTTTCTGACCGTTCAAATGGAGTTAAGCTAGGCTTAAATAGACGTGTGAAACAGAGTAGCCAACCTTGATGGTAAATCACTGGATATTGGTTCGTAACGTAAAAACATAACAAATACCTATAAACCTAATTACACAAATTTCCCTGAAGTAACTGGAGACCGCTTAGCTATGTTACAAACGATTTTCTAACCTCAAATTTTGCAGAACGGATTAAAATAAAATTTCTTATAAGTGTAACTAAATTTAGATTAGAATCGAAATAATGCGTTTATTTTTTAGGTAGATTTGACGAAGAGTACCTTTTTTACAGGGCCGAATTCTGCGATCATCGGTGGTCAGGACTGTTCAGGTCGGATATTGACTCTGGTTCGGGTACATCGAAGATAGGTACTTCAGATCAGCGAGGATGGGTCGCTCAGGACGGGAACATTACTCGGAAAAATCGTCGTTGAAGAAAAATTACCCAAAATTGCAGGTAATTTGGATAATATTTATGTGAAAAACTTTGTTTAACAATTAACCATTATTTTTAGGTTGTAATTTGGGATAAAAATTGGATTTTATCGAAATAGCCGTTAAATTTTTCAAGAACAAAATGAAATAGGTCTACCTCGAACAGAGTTCGGTTAGTGAATGGTTCGAATTGAAAATGTTTTAACTGACTTGAAAGCGATTGTCTCCAAGCAAGGAGTCCAACTGTCTGTGCAAATCCGTTATTATAACCGAAATAAGGGGAACCTCCATTGTTTTAAATATAAGAATGGCCATGTGATCGCCAGAACTATCGGATGTTTCAACGAAGTGAAAATAAATAAAATTACAAAATCTGGAATCACTTTACACTTGTGATATAACAAAGGTATGTGTCTCTGAATTATGAGAAAAATACATTTGAAATTTTTAAACGCTTATTACTATATAAAATTAACAATCTTAAAAATTCATTATTGCACCTAGAAGGTAGGCAAGCGATTTCCCCATATCTTTCTGTTGACATATCAAAGCAATTGGGCTGCCAATGCATATCCAAACGTTATAAGACTAAATTTGAACGAAATACATACACAGTAAAAATAATAAAACTGTTCACTCGAATTAAACGTGGATCCCAAATTTGATCTGTCAATAGCTATTGTAATAAAATACTATACAAATTCTAATATTCATTTTCGATGTGTAGGTGTATCACTGCTGATCATCTTGCTTCCTGAAGGGAAAATTCTAAAGGAAAATGCCTTGAAGGACCTGCCAAATGCAGAGATTACCTACATCACCTGGACATTATCTAGCTGTCTGCTGCTACATATTATATCCTTTTTCTATTATATCTAATAAGTTTTAAAATATATCTAAGTAAAATAGAAACATTCCCTTTTTTAAATAATAGTAGAATATCAAGTAATCTCTCCATGACAATATATAATAAATTCGCTTGTTGATAGAGACAACATAAGAAAAATTAACTTGATTCTTTAGCTAGAGGTTTTTAAGATACGAAGTAATTTTACTTTTTGTTTTTGTACCACCTTACCTTATGTAGCTAATTGTAAGTAAAATATTTATTTTAGTAGCAAGAATAGAGAATTTTCATTTGCAACAATATTTGTTCTTGCGGCACTTTTAACCTGTCTATACTTTATGAAAGACTTTTCTCAAAGATCCTAGTAAACTTACCAGAGGTACGTTACGAAGAAAAAATTAAATATCCGGAAGAAAATTACTTTCTAACTAAGGCAGAGGCGGAATTCTATTTCGCCCATAAATTGGTTGCAAAGAAACTCCCTCATTGTTCAAAGTTCAAACAGTGAGTTTGGGACATGATCCTGTTAATGAAAGTTTTCCTCTACCTGCTGATTTTTTAAGCACCACCTGCAGAAGAGAAACTCACATCTACTTCAGGGGAGATGTCGGTTAATTAAAACGTAATTATGTTGCTGCGTTTGTCTTGATTTTTGCCCGAAGCTATTTGAAATTAAAAATCGTTAAGACAACGTTAATTTCAGATATCTACGTGAATGTACATTGTAAGGTTGTAGGATTAAACTATTAATTCGTTCTGAATCTGAATAAATATTCATCGTTATGATTTTGTTTATTAAAAAAATGGGCGAAACCTGTTTTCTGCTAAATTTTTATTCTTCTGTTTTAAGTTCTATTGATTTCAAAATTTTAAACAGTTTTAATTACATTAACGTTAGTCAGTAATATTTTGATTTTTACAAACGTAACTTTTTTTCTTTTATCAGCGATACATTGAAATGTCTATTCCGCACTCTTAAATCCATTCTGAATATTTTGACACAAATAAATTTGTAGTATGATTGATATAATTAATGCGAACGCCATTTTGGATTCTTCTACAGTAAGTGATCTCGTTTTATATACCTCACGACGAGGCTTAGTTAGATAGATAGATGGATCTATTGACTAAAACACAAGTTTGCCTTGTAGAACTGCAAGATACCAATAAAATTTGTGTTTCTTTAGTATTGAAGTACCCTTTAGGAAACTAGCAAGAGATGATTGCTTTTATAACAAAGACAAGTTGTATCAAATGAAAAAAAAAACCCTTGATTATTATTAATATAGTAGGGCTAAAAGAAACTCAAAATGGCAGAGGTACTTTATTTAAAATTAAATACATATAAAAAGCCTCTTTATAGAATCGTTGTAAAGTGTGGCTTATAATAAATTAACAGTAGTGACAAGAAATGCCTATGTTTCGTACAACAACTTTTTCCATCGCTATGTCTTTCCTTGAAATGGATGCAACATCTTTGCTCATTGACAAGATCGGTTCAAATTGATAAATATGAACTTTGTTCATTTATTTCAATTTAAAACGCTAAAAAGCGAGGATATTTTCGCCAAGCTAATTGCCTAGATGTTAGATGTCGCCATAACTCTCGGAGTAATATCATTCTGTTGGGTGACTTTAATACTCCTGCATGTGATACTAATCATAACGACCAACGAGTACTCACCTTACATAATTTTCAACAGTTTTTGAATATGTAGCAATATAATTCAATTCGTAATATTAATAATCGACTGTTGGACTTAGTGTTCTCAAATATTAACTGCATTGTCGAACGAGAGACGTTCTCCTTGGTGGACGAGGATGGCCATCAGCCGACGCCGCTTACCAGCTTCGACTGCAAAATTTCACGACATCTTGAATTTCAAAGAAGTGGAAAAGTCTCTTACAACTTTAGAAAAACTAATTACCGATTAATGTATGATATGCTATTACCTGCGGACTGCTTCATATGCTACAACAGTTGAAACTTGCAGTGATAGCTTTTATCAGATCTTATACAACATTTTTGATGTAACAACTCAAAGGAAACCGCATTCTTATAACTGTAGTTATCCTCCGTGGTATGACTTTAAGATAATTCAGCATCTTAGACGTAAAAATAATGTCCTTAAGCTGTATAAGAAATATGGTACAACATTATATTTAAATCGTTTTCGGCAATTAGAAACTGCTTGTAAGACACATATTAGTGAGGCTTATAAAAATTAAATCCATTCGGTTGAAAATAATATTACTAGGGATCCTAAAAACTTATGGCGGTTTGTTAACAGTAAGCGTGACCACAGTAGGATACCTGGCACCATGGTCTACAATGATCTGGATCTTCGAACAACCCAGGATATTATGAATGCTTTCGGTACTTACTTTAGTGGTGTATTTGTTGAATCAAGCGCGAACTTCTGCAATCTGATACATCCCTCAGCCGCCCCAACATCTGTCATACACGTTTCTCATATCACTGAAGAAGAAAACCTGCCTTACCTTAAAAAGAGTAAAGATACTTTCTTATGTGGTGCAGACCTTGTCCCTAGCTTCATTGTACGTGATTGTGTAGCAGTATTTGCGCAAAGCCCTTATCGGATCTCTTCAACTTGATCCTAAAAACTGCTGATTTTTCTGAAGTATGGAAATTCGAAAAAGTATGTCCGATATTGAAAGATGTAAATCCGGGATATGTATGTAACTACAGGCCGATCACAATTTTGTGTAGCAATGTAGCTTTGCAAAGATATTAGAACCGATATTAACTGATCAGATTTACTCTGCAGTCCGGCCATTGATTTCACCTAACCAGCACGGATCTATGATAAAGCGCTCGACTATGCCGAAATTATCGTGCTTTACACAATATGTTTCCAAATGCCTTGACAAACAGGGTCAAGTAGATGTCATATATACGGACTTTCAAAATGCTTTTGACCAAGTTGACCATTACATCTTATTGTGGAAATTACAGCACATTCGTTTTTCGCAACAACTTATTTCGCCACTTCATTCTTACTTAATGGAGAGAAGGCACTATGTCGAATATCTTGTTTGTTCGAAGATATACCAACCATCTTCAGGATTACCGCAAGGATCGCATCTTGGCCCAGTATTGTTTCTCTTGTTTCTAAATGATATCACTGACATTATTAAAAATCATCATTGAATCTTTGTGGACGATCTAAAAATATATCGCGATGTAAATGTAGAAAGGGACTGCGGCGATTTACAAAGTGATCTGCAAGCAATATGTGATTGGAGTGATCGTAACCATTTGTCTGAAGGTTAGTAAATGTGAGTAGTATTATATACACGTAGACTTAATCAAGTCGATTTTAATTACTCAATAAACAATCAACCACTTAATCGCCATCAGACGGTGAAAGACCTGGGTGTTACATTTAACTCCAAACTGACGTTTATTAATCATGTTCATTTGCCCGTTGCTGCTGCTTACAGAATGTACATATTCATATGTAGGACCTATAGGGATTTCAAAGACTGTTACTGTACTATGCTTATGTCCGCTCAAAACTGGAGTATGCATCATTAGTCTGGTATCCCATTTACTAGATCTACATTGACAACATTAAGTCAGTTCAAAGACGTTTTGGAAAATATTTAATCTTTATGCTTGATGGTACATATCCAGTGAGAGGAACGGATTATGGCGATATACTTACTAAACTTAATTTGGTATCATTACGTATAAGGTGTATTATGGTAAATGTGAAATTTTTGTGTACCTTGTTAAATAACAACATAGACTGTTCATGGTTATTAGGTAAAATAAATTTAAATGTGCCTAGAATAGAAAGTCGTCATCAGTCTAAGTTTTATTGCGATCAGCACAGAACACATGTTTTGGTTAAATCTCCAATATCAACAATATGCACGAACTTTAACGATATCGCTCATTTGTGTGATATACATAATCATTCTTTTAAATTTATATTAAGAATCATCACTAGTATGTAGTTAACTATGGCCTTTTCTCCTTTTCTTTCCGTACAGATAACCTTTATCTCTTTAAGATTATAAGATTTTATTGTTTTAGTTTGTTTTCTCCATTATAGTCTAATTTACAATATTTTTGCTTTTTTTTAATTATTATATTTCTTAATCATTATAACGGGTGTCATGCAAAAAACATCATCCATTTAGCTGTGATTTTTCCTTAGAATAAGAGCGAGAAGGTCGTACACTTGACAATCGTTAGAATAACGTTTTGAAAGGTAACATTTTGGCATTTCTGATTTTGATCGATGAAAGGTTAAGCATACCTCAAATTATTTGAAAATTTTTATATGCTAGGTACTGTTGACTACACTGGATTTATTTCTAACATAAAGCAGTTTTTCCCCTTCAACTAAAGTTTTCATCCATTTTCAAAATATTCATTAATATAGTCCAATTAAAACTTAATTAACAATTCTCTTGCATTTTTTTTTTTTTTTTTATTAATTACATAATTTAAATAATACTAATATTAATTTAAAATTCACTAACTTGATTTTTCCTTAAATTTATGCTGCATTTTGTTCACGTTGTTTCAAAATGAAATATTCAACACAACATTCCACTAAAACCAAGAAAAACAACAAACAATATAAGGATTAGCATTAATTTCACTTCATAGAGGATTATCAGATCAATTATATGCATTAAATATATGTACAGTGTTCCATTAAACATAAATGGATACCAAGGCCCCCAAACACAATTTTTTTAGCGTGTAACTAGTAATAATCCTCAATATTCGGCTAACCGACTTTTTTACTATTAGAGAATAAATCGGATGTCTTAGCTTTGGTTTTCATACAAATATTTTCTCATGTAACAGGCAATGAAAAGAGACAGACAAAGCGTGATGTTAAATGAATACATTTACACACGATTGCATTTATTACTATATTAGTTCCTAGCGACCGCTATACTTCTGATTGTTTATTTATTTTATTTTTAAAAACATATGCACACACTTACTATAATCTAACTGATTCTTGCTCATTGTTGTTGGAAAAGGTACCTACTGTCGTGATAAATATGTTTTGAAACAGTAGTGATATTATTGGTAAATGCATTAAGGTCTACAAGGTATCTAGATTATAAATATAGACACGAATTTCCATTAATAATAAAACGGAAACAAATCCCCGTTTAAAGCTTTCCTATGACAAAACTTTGAAATTTTTCTTCTATATATCTCATGCCAGTTCTACAAGCAATGTTTGTATAAATATATAGCAAACGAGTTAATTTTTGCTAGATTTTTCTTTATTTCAACTTAGTTTAGACAGCTATAGCTAAATCAAGTTGACTGTATACGGGAAGTTAAATTCTATTAACGTTCGCTCACTGACATTGAGTATAAATGCATTACTTATAATGCTGTTATCTCTCTT
>RXPK01002363.1:0-92410 GCA_004143645.1 Protaetia brevitarsis | reverse complement strand
AATCGGTTTTGCGATCAGGGCAGATGTACCGTATCATAATAAACTTATTTTTCTTTCTGTTTTATTTTATTTCCTTATACACTTATGTTACTTGAGAAAATACCACAGTTGATAAAAATTAAGAAGATTAACCTCCTTACTAAATTGTTTTTCGTTAAATTCTTGGCAAATCTTTACGTGAGTTTATTCAATTGTTAATTTGTATTTGATGTGCAAAGTAGAGATGCAAAGTTCCTTTGATATGTGTTCCGAGTGCCCTCAGTAACTACAAGAAAGAAAATTGTTACAGGTTCTTAATTGATACCGTAGATACAGCACAGCGTTCTGGAAGAAAATCTGGATGAGTGGTTATTCTATGTTTCTTATACAGGGTTAGTATAAACTCCTGGAATGATCATATAGCTTTGTTAGTTGAGATTTTTTTGAAATTCGCGTAGATAGATATCGAAATAAGTGAAAAATCGGTTTTGCGATCAGGGCAGATGTACCGTATCATAATAAACTTATTTTTCTTTCTGTTTTATTCTATTTCCTTATACACTTATGTTACTTGAGAAAATACCACAGTTGATAAAAATTAAGAAGATTAACCTCCTTACTAAATTGTTTTTCGTTAAATTCTTGGCAAATCTTTACGTGAGTTTATTCAATTGTTAATTTGTATTTGATGTGCAAAGTAGAGATGCAAAGTTCCTTTGATATGTGTTCCGAGTGCACTCAGTAACTACAAGAAAGAAAATTGTTACAGGTTCTTAATTGATACCGTAGATACACGAAAACGTTTCGGAAGAAAATCTGGATGAGTGGTTATTCTATGTTTCTTATACAGGGTTAGTATAAACTCCCGGAACGATCACATAGCTTTGTTAGTTGAGATTTTTTTTTGAAATTTGTATAGATAGATATTGAAATGAGTTAAAAATCGGTTTTGCGATCGGGGCGGATGTACCGTATCATAATAAAATTATTGTTTTTTTTTGTTTTGTTTTATTTCCTTATGCACTTACGTTACTGGAGAAGATACCATAGTTGATAAGAATGAAGAAAATTACCTCCTTACTAAATTGTTTTGCGTAAAATACTTCCCACATCTTTACGTGAGTTTATTCAATTGTTAATTTGTGTTTGATGTGCAATGTAGAGATGCAAAGTTCCTTTGATATGTGTTCCGAGTGCACTCAGTAAACTACAAGAAAGAAAATTGTTACAGGTTCTTAATTGATACCGTAGATACAGCAAAGCGTTTCGGAAGAAAATCTGGATGAGTGGTTATTCTATGTTTCTTATACAGGGTTAGTATAAACTTCCGGAACGACCACATAGCTTTGTTAGTTGAGATTTTTTTTTGAAATTCGTATAGATAGATATTGAAATTAGTGAAAAATCGGTTTTGCGATCGAGGCGGATGTACCGTATCATAATAAAATTATTGTTTTTTCTGTTTTGTTTTATTTCCTTATGCACTTAAGTTACTCGAGAAAATACCACAGTTGATAAGAATGAAGAAGATTAACCTTCTTACTAAATTGTTTTTCGTGAAATACTTCCCACATCTTTACGTGAGTTTATTCAATTGTTAATTTGTGTTTGATGTGCAATGTAGAGACGCAAAGTTCCTTTGATATGTGTTCCGAGTGCACTCAGTAACTACAAGAAAGAAAATTGTTACCGGTTCTTAATTGATATCGTAGATACAGCAAAGCGTTTCGGAAAAAAAAATCTGGATGAGTGGTTATTCTATGTTTCTTATACAGGGTTAGTATAAACTCCTGGAATGATTACAGACGTTTGTTAGTTGAGATTTTTTTTTGAAATTCGTATAGATAGATATTGAAATTAATGAAAAATCGGTTTTGTGATCGGGGCAGATGTACCGTATCATAATAAAATTATTGTTTTTTTCTGTTGTGTTTTATTTCCTTATACACTTACGTTACTCGAGAAAATACCACAGTTGATAAGAATGAAGAAGATTAACCTTCTTACTAAATTGTTTTTCGTTAAATTCTTCGCAAATCTTTACGTGAGTTTATTCAATTGTTAATTTGTGTTTGATGTGCAATGTAGAGACGCAAAGTTCCTTTGATATGTGTTCCGAGTGCACTCAGTAACTACAAGAAAGAAAATTGTTACCGGTTCTTAATTGATATCGTAGATACAGCAAAGCGTTTCGGAAAAAAAAATCTGGATGAGTGGTTATTCTATGTTTCTTATACAGGGTTAGTATAAACTCCTGGAATGATCACATAGCTTTGTTAGTTGAGATTTTTTTTTGAAATTCGTATAGATAGATATTGAAATTAATGAAAAATCGGTTTTGTGATCGGGGCAGATGTACCGTATCATAATAAAATTATTGTTTTTTTTTCTGTTTTGTTTTATTTCCTTATGCACTTACATTACTGGAGAAGATACCATAGTTGATAAGAATGAAGAAGATTACCTCCTTACTAAATTGTTTTCCGTAAAATACTTCCCACATCTTTACATGAGTTTATTCAATTGTTAATTTGTGTTTGATGTGCAAAGTAGAGATGCAAAGTTCCATTGATATGTGTTCCGAGTGCACTCAGTAACTACAAGAAAGAAAATTGTTACCGGTTCTTAATTGATATCGTAAATACAGCAACGGGTTTCGGAAGAAAATCCGGATTAGTGATTATTCTATGTTTCTTATACAGGGTTAGTATAAACTCCTGGAATGATCACATAGCTTTGTTAGTTGAGATTTTTTTTTTGAAATTCGTGTAGATAGTATGTGAGATAAGTGAAAAATCGGTTTTGCGATCGAGGCGGATGTACCGTATCATAATAAACTTATTTTTCTTTCTGTTTTATTTTCCTTATACACTTATGTTACTCGAGAAAATACCACAGTTGATAAGAATGAAGAAGATTACCTCCTTACTAAATTGTTCTCCGTAAAATACTTCCCACATCTTTACGTGAGTTTATTCCACAGAACTGTGTCTATGTTAGTATTGATTTTATTATGATATTGATGATACACATCTCGAAATAAACATGACTTTCACAAAAGAAAATCAATTACTAATAATTTAAAACAAAACTCGAGAGAGTTTTTCAGCAAAAATATGTGGCACTGCTGTTATTTGGTAATGTATGTACGTGACCTATGCGCCTGTATCTGTTTTACCACAAAGGTACAGTTTTTAGAGTCCCGAAAACCTGACTCGGCCTTTTTTGTACACCTGCTAACTAGACCTTAATATATTTCTCATTATTTATTAAATTAAAAATATCCATCAACAGGCAACTCGATTACTCCATGATTAATTTAGTCCGTGGGCTCCGGTCTCTGATGAGTTCGGGTCTTAAACGGACATTAATTTTAATTAGATAATTGCTTAAAGGCGCTCTCGAGGCGGCCACAGGTATACCAACTTATTATGTGTATACCCCGCGTACGTATATATATGTATATGTCCACTGACAGCTCCGTGAAATATAGTAGACCCGGGTAGCATTACCTCATTTACATCAAGATGACTACAATTTCAAACAAATATGAATTTTTAATTTAATAGGACTGACTCGGAGGTTCGCCTTGAGAAGGCTGCGAGAAAAAAAAAATGGACATCGCTCAATTTTGACAGACGGAACAAGTGAATGCGTAGACTATAATACATTGTACGTTTATAAGTTATAACGAACTATCGAGAAAAATCGTAATTAGACTGGCTATGTAAACGTCTTGGGTTAGAATTTTAGCCACTTCTCCGCATAATCACATTTATTACTTGACATCACAAACAAAAGTACAGATATACAGGGTGATTCTCAATATATGCGACAAACTCTAAGCGTTGATTCCTGGGATTATTTTGATCATAAAAGTTCATAAGAACATATGTCCAAAATCGCTTAGTTCTAAAGTTGTACAATGTTTAATAGTAAGTTAACATAATTAATGTTTTTATTATAAATTAACAAAATAATTAGTAAAACAAAATTAACTTATACTAACTGTTGAAAACCCGCCCCCAACTGCAATACAAGCTTCTATCCTCCGTCGTATTGACTGGCGAGTCCGTTAAATAAAATACCAGGGGTATTTAGAATTGTTTGAAAAGCTGCGATAATACGATTTCTCAGTTCATCGACATTTTCAATGGGAGTCGTATAAACTAATGATTTAAGGTTACCCCAGAGAAAAAAGTCCAAAGAATTTAAGCCTGGAGATCGAGGAGGCCACGGTTGTGGACTTCCCCGTCCTATCCACCGATCTGGATACGTATTGTCCAAAAACTCGCGAGCAACTAAACTGAAATGCGCTGGAGCACCGTCATGCATAAAATACATTTGTAATCTTAATTATAACGGAACTTCTTCCAGCAGTAGGGGTAGCTCCTCTTCAAGAAATTTGCGGTATACCTCGCCATTTAAACGCATCGGTAAAAAATGTGGACCTATCAAGTGATCTCTAACAATTCCGGCCCACACATTGACAGAGAATTGATGTTGATGAGGGGCATTCACTAGTTCGTGCGGATTTTCTTCGGCCCATATGTGATTATTATGAAAATTAATAATCGCGTTTCTAGAGAAAGTAGCCTCGTCGGTGAAGAATATTTCTGCCAAATAGTCAGGATTTTATGTTGCATCCATTGACAAAAAGCCACTCTTTGCGGAAAATCTGCCAGCAAAAGTATCTGCACCCGTTGAATGTGATATGGATACAACAGTTGATCTTTCAATATTCTCCAAACTGTGGCCTGACTAATGTTTAAAGCAAACGCAATTTTTCTGGTGCTTGTAGTAGGATGTTCCTCAATTTCATTTAGTACCATTTCTTCAGCTTGTGGAGTTCTCACTGTAGATGGGTGCCCGTTATCAGTCGTCCGTTTTTTAAAATTTTCCGTTTCACTAAGACGTCGGTGAAGACGGGCAAATATTGAATGATGCGGGATGATACGGTTCGGGTATCGTTCTTCATAAAGACGTCTAGCAGCACGCGAATTTCCATTGGCAAGACCGTAAACGAAATGCATATCACGCATCTCAACATTCGTGTAATTCATTTTAGAAAACAGAAACTGGCAATAAACTGAATGAATACTCTGACAATTATTGACAAATATTGAAATGACAAATAAACAATTCCCTCTCAACACAATAGTTTTTGCAGAACCAACTGTGATATTATATCGTGTTAGTCATAGTTCATAATTTATTATTAAACATTCAATAACTTTAAAACCAAACCGTTTTGAACATATACTCATATGAACTTTTATGATCAAAATAACTTCAGGAATCAGCTCTTAAAGTTTGTCGCATACATCGAGAATCACCCTGTATATCAAAATTTGTTTTAATAACGTAAGAGGAATGGTAAAAATGCGCTTTGATCGCGCATGAAATAAGGATAATATCGTTCAGAAAATTTCTTATCGTATTTAACGTCTTTTTAATTGAATATTTTTTTTTGTAGAATATCAACAATCATGGCTTACGTGAACGTTTAACGATGGTATTGTGTGGGTAAATCGATTTAGAGCAGCAGTATTGTTATGTGGATCCCACATTTACCTACGTAAATCTCAAACAAATGTAAATTGTGTAATATACAGGGTATCTAATATCTTACGATGGTATTTTCTTGGCGATTTTCTTGGCGAGAAAAGTTTATAAATTAATTTGTATATGTATTATTTATTATATTTTGTTCATAAAGTAGGTAGAAATATATGAAAATTGAGTCAGTAACGAACAATTCGAAGCTACAATTTAAAACAAATTTAATGTCTACAATATTTCTTTAGAAAAAATGATTTTTAGGTTAAGCCAGTTTTGCTTTTTCTTAAATGTTTCCCAATCCTCTGGTAATTGATCAAATTTAGTAAATTTTGTATACGCCAGCTGTATTTATAGCACTATATAAATAGTTAACAACCATCTATACACAGCCACCTAACTGCCACTGTCTGTCAACGTGTAAATTGTTACTATAGCGAGTGAGTGAGCTTCTCAAATGAGTGTCATAGAGCTGCATTTTAGAATATGTCGGAAAACTACATGAAACTTGAATTCAGTCTATTTGTTTATTATAAATAATGGATTTAACAAACAAAAAAAACAGTTAATTGTGATCCTTATGATGATTTCTCATGATGGCATTTTTTCGTGATTTATTTAACTTTAAAAATTTTAAATTAAATCATTAATTAAAATAAGTTTTTTTTTTTATTTGGGATTTGGTCACCCTGTATAGTGTCGTAGGTGCGTCCAGGTGTATTCTATAATTATCATTTGTAAGCAGTGCTCAGAGTAAGTTGATCGTTAAATAAAGCACCTATTATTAAGAGGAATTGCTTATAAAACGATTTTTCCAAATCGTTAGTATTAAGAAGAAACATGATTCGGATTATAATTTCGAGTTTAATTCTAGTGACGTGGTTAACTACCGGAAATGAAGCAGGTAATTTTCTACGCGATATTGGTGTTTACAAGGAGTGATCCTAAACTCGGAAATGGGAATATATAATAAAGTACTTAAGTATAATACGCATAATTTTTTTAAGGGGTGAAATACCCCCTCGAAAACTAGCGGACTTTTCAATTTTCATAATTTAACCGCAGCAAAGCAACATAGAAGGTGGTTAAAACGGAATAGTCGATAATATATTATTATGTAATATATTATATAATATATTATATATATATTATTATATAATATATTATATATATATTATTATATAATATATTATCTGTTGTTGCATTTATTATTAACATATAAGTATTTATAATCAATATAAAATAATAATTAGCCCCGTACACGAAGTTCAAAGTTCCCTTTAGGGGGTGGTTTTTTGAATTTAAGGTTCCAACTTGACTTTTTGCTGTATAGTAATGCCTGCATTTGGGTTTACTATATCTATACTTTTTTCGAAATAAATTCTTTACAAGTGATGTCATATGAACTGGGAAGTATGCTCTTGAGTTGTAACCTTCACTGATTCTTCTGTCCTATCTCCATGCATTTTCAAAGTGTTAATCGTTTTTCGAATTTCCACATTATTGTAATTAATGTATTCCTCCGTTTTCAGCCTGCCCGTACATCTACAACTGGAGAGACATATGGGAAAATGTCGATCCATTACACCAATTCAGAAGCAAGTTACGTCATCCTGAGACGGCAGAAATAGGTTTCAATGTACAAAAGAAACCTGATCTGATCTGCGACACCTATTTCGAGTGTATGGAGAAAGTGAAAAGCCGGAATACGATGTATCTGCGCTACAACAATTTTATGGTATAAAATAAAGACGGTAGGCAGGTAAGTATGGGTTGCTTCTAACCCCCTTCCTTTTGGCTGAAAATTGGGGCTTTTAGAAGAGGCCTCCAGTCAAATTTTCCGTTCTGGATATCGAACGATCTTCGAGTAAAAAAAAGCAAAATTTTCTTTGAATTTTTTTATTTCGTGATCGGAACGTAAAAAAAAACGTAAATATGCATTTTTTCGGAGACATCAGAAAAAAAAATCAATTTCCGTCGATCACGTGATCAATTTTTTTTTTTTAGTTTTTATTTTTCCATTGATAGCGTTCAAGTCAAAGCATCAATGATTTGTATATTTTGCAAAAGAAATTTACTGTTCTTAAAGAGTTTTATGCGCGGGAAAAAGAAAGGCATCGAAAAGTACTACAGGAAACGAAACGCAACTTTTATTCAAAAAAAATAACTGAATCATACAACTCAATAAATACAGCTTGGGCTATTATAAATGAAATGACAGGTAATTACAGTAAACACGAAAATATTACCTTAGAAAATAATGGGAATAACGTAAGCGATCCATACGAAATAGTGGAATTGTTTAATAAATATTTTATTCAGTCTGTAGAAGATGTTGTCTCTAAAATTTCTTATTAATTCATTAATTAATTTATCTTTTGAAACTGGAATTTTGAAAATTATCGACAAGTAGCAATTTCACCAAGTTTCTCAAAGGTCTTCGAATACGCTATACTAAATAGACTTCTTTCACACTTAGATGAAAATAATATTTTGATAGCCAATCAGCAT
Organism: Protaetia brevitarsis; assembly: GCA_004143645.1. Lineage (NCBI taxonomy): Eukaryota > Metazoa > Arthropoda > Insecta > Coleoptera > Scarabaeidae > Protaetia > Protaetia brevitarsis. Next base: position 84,361 of record RXPK01002363.1, on the reverse strand, counting down.
GGCTATCGAGTTGACTGCAGTTGACACTTCCACTTGGAATATTTTGCGATTTAAGTCGCGCTTTTGACTGTATGGATCATAATATGATGTTCACCAAATTAGAACAGTATGGCATCCGCGGGATTTTAGCTCAATGATTCAAAACATACCTAGATGAGAGAACTCAATTTGTAAGTGTTAAACATAAAACCGAAACCCGTATGAATAACATTAAGTCGTCTGATTTACCTGTTAAAAAGGGGGTTCCCAGGGAAGCGTTTTGGGCCCTGTGTTGTTTATTATTATTTTTGTTAATGATGTGATCAGCTTTCTTTCTGATTTTCGCGTAGCAATGTATGCTGATGATACCAATGCAGTGGTATCTGGTGATAATATTACTGAGAGCGAAAATAAAGCGAACATATTATTGGAAAATGTTACAACATGGTTTTCCAATAATAAATTATATTTAAATGCTGAAAAAACCAAATTTGTAATCTTTCATAATGTGCACAACAAAAAAGACACTAGACATACATGTATTCGCCCAAAATAAAGAAATTAAGAGTGGGGAAGAAATAATTTTGTTTCATATTTTATATTTACGTAAGCATGACGTCTGTAAATACTTATTGTATCTCACAAATAAACATTATTATTATTATTAAAAATATTAGAATTTTGTAATAAATATTTGTATTTAATTATTTTAAACAGTTGTTAGAAGTAAAAAATAAATATTTAAGGTTCAAATTCTAATATTATTTTACAATAATGTTCCTTTAATGTCCTCTCATAATGTGGTGTATTCAAAATTACTATTAATTTAAATACGTGAAATGTTGTTCTTATATATTATTATTTTTAATATTAAAAAATGAGACATTAAATCTTTGAAAAAAAAAAAAACGATTTTAAAATTTTAAAAATCTTAAAAAACTCCAGAGCATAAATTATATGTGCTAACTCAACTTTTTTCGAGAGATAAATAAAATCCACACAACAAAACCATAAAATGAGAGAATTGAAATTGCACTTGATGACAAAACAAGTAGGAACAAATGAAAATTAATCTTGCTCTTCTTTGCGTTGTTTTTCGTTATCCATCTCGTTTGAGACTTTTTTTTTTAATTTCTACACGAGTTTTTTTCAATGTTTTGCTTTTTTGTTGAGAATTTTTTGATTCCTTCTGTTTCTGAATAACTCGAAGGAATAGAGGTTTTTTGATTTTGTATTAGAAACGTATAATCAAAAATTTTTGTAAGTTTCTTTTCTATATTCTATATTCTAGGGTTTTAGGACATTACAGCGGCTTTCAATCTCATAAAAGTTTAAATCAAAATTAAACAAAAAACATCTATCATTACCGACTTTTTCTAATTTACCGAACGTTTTTTGGTCAATTTACCGGTTAACTGATAAACCGGTATACAATCCTTACCTTCCATCAATGAATCCTGTGAGGCCACAAAGAAAAAAAATTAATATTTAGTTACGAAAGTAAAGATGAAAATCCGACAAATACTGAAGAAATATTTAAAATAAATTTTTATTTTTGTTATCCTCGATGGGAGTAAATGAAAGATTTGAGAAATTGAAAAACAATTGTGAAATATTTGATTTCTTAATGATGATTTCACAGACTTTTTAAAATTAGATAAGTCGAATAGATCAGCAAAATGTATGAATTTGGAAAACATGTTACGCGACATAAAAATAAATAAATCTGATGTATCACGAGAAGAATTATTCAACAAGTTAAAGAATATTCATTTATTTTCGAGTGATCCCATGAAAGCGTCGGAAATCTTCAATTATTTCCTTTCTAACAATATTATATATTTCTTTCTAAATTTAGTTATAACCATGAGAATATTTTTGACATTACCAGTTACTGTTGCTGGTGGCGAGAGAAGATATTCCAAATGTAAAAATGTGGTGATTGTATCAAAACGGCTATTTTGTCAAAAAAAAAAATTCATCACGTTATTGACGGAAACCCTTTTCTTTCCTGATGGTCTCCAAAAAAAACTGCATATTTACTGTTCTTTAAATTCCGATCAAACAATCCAATCACGAAACAAAGATTTTCAAAAAAAATATGTTTTTCTCGAAGAAAATTTGACTGTAGGCCACTTCCAGGGGATCAAACAAATGCCCCAAGTATTCACCCGAAAATCGCCAAGGGCCGGCAACCCATACTTACGGCCTTCGCCTAAGGGTACGTCAGTTTTTACATTTTTACCTCATTTCGAGTTGAGAGTATTGTGCTGTAGTGGTTATGGGAGATATGCACGGTGTCCCACACGTATAGGCTGGGACAAATTTAACAACTAAGACTGGTTCTTTGGGTACAGCTCTATTTTTCATTTTGATGGAATTGTTCTTAGCCGATAATGTCAAATTATGTTTCTTCTTTTTTCTTGAAGTAGCGGCTTTTTTGTTTAAAAGTGAATTAAATATTTTTCACAAATTAAAGCATTCTTTGTCGTTTCGACAAGTTTTATTATTATTGTCTTCTTCAGAAATTTTTTAAATAGAATTTAATTTTCTATCTATAATTAATAACAGTGTGAATTATTAAAATTTTTAAATTCTATAGCTGATGTGTATACTTACAACATTTAAAGACGACACAAAATATTTTAAAATTACTTTAAAATTTACATTTTTAAAACAATACTAACATCACATACAATTATTAACTGGTTGTGAATCATATTACATTTAAAGTGCCGAAGTTTATATTCCAAAACAACACGCAAGGCACGCTCAGCGATGGGCTTTTTTTACTGTTTATTTTAAAAAAATTGTTATTGTCAATGTACATATACAGGGTATTCCACGTAACGGGTTCATTAAAAGTTTATGATGTTCTATTATTTACTTATATTTGAAATTTTGGCACCAGTATCTGTTCGATTGGAACTACAAATGTAAAATACCTTAACCAAAATATCACTTCCGGTTGACCGGAAATGGATGTCAACTTTGTTATTTTAAATAGAATGATATATTTTTTTATTCATTTTTGGATTCTACAACTATAAATACGTCAGTTTTCATTAGCTATTCCTATAGCTACATGTTGCCGTTTTTGAGTTATTTAAGTTTTCCTTTTTTTTTAGTCATAATCATTGCGTCATTGAGAAATTAATATCTCGGTTAATACTGCAAGTAGATACTCCAAATTTGCTATGTTATGAATGTAGATATTACTCTAAGAAACGGCAAGCACGCTTTACATTCTAACATACAGGGTGTTCAAAACTGAGGAACAAAGTGACATATTTTCAAATGAATTAGGAAGTAAATATCATCCCCTATCGCTTTGTATGAGCATTCCCTATACCTATCTTTAATAGATTTTGAGATATGAGCGACTTTTTGTTAAACAGACTAAGTAGCCCTATCTTTGCGTGTTTGTAGCTGGCTCTGAATAGGATTAATGTCAAATTCATTGACTAACCAAAAGTGTTTATGTATATCATTGTAATTACACTTTCGTACAACACAATATTAATAGAAATGACTATTCGAACAGACCTTCTTGTATGGTTATTCAAAAATAATACATGAATTTGACGTGAATCCATTTCAGAGCCAGCTACAAACATTTAAAGATAGGGCTACTTAGCCTGTTTAACGAAAAGTCGCTCATATCTCAAAATCTATTAAAAATAGGTATAGGGAATGCTCACATAAAGTGATAGGGGATGATATTTACTTCCTAATTCCGAATTAAAATACAGGGTGTTCTATTTAAAAAAATTGGGTTTTCTGTATTTGAAAATATGTCACTTTGTTCCTCAGTTTTGAACACCCTGTATGTTAGAATGTAAAGCGTGCTTACCGTTTCTTAGAGTAATATCTACATTCATAACATAGCAAATTTGGAGTATCTACTTGCAGTATTAACCGAGATATTAATTTCTCAATGACGCAATGATTATGACTAAAAAAAAAGAAAAACTTAAATAACTCAAAAACGGCAACATGTAGCTATAGGAATAGCTAATGAAAACTGACGTATTTATAGTTGTAGAATCCAAAAATGAGATAAAAAATTATATCATTCTATTTTAAAATAACAAAGTTGACATCCATTTCCGTCAACCGGACGTGATATTTTGGTTTAAAGTATTTTTGCATTATAGTTCCAATCGAACAGATACTGGTGCCAAAATCTCAAATATAAGTAAATAATAGAACATCATAAACTTTTAATGAACCAGTTACGTGGAATACCCTGTATAGTAACAGCGAAAAGTGGTATTTAAATGATGGGTGCATAAATTTTAGATAAACTTTCTATTTCTGTTTTATCATTTATTGAGTTTTTATGTTTGTTTATTTGAATCATTTCTAATATGCATCGCGCTTTATAATTTCTTTCCTTATTTAAAATTGTTGTACTATTGAAATTGAAGGTATGACCTGTGTTTATTATGTTTTTTTTTTTTAAACAGTAAGATTATTTTGATAGTGTTGATGTATTTTATTTTTAATGGTTTTTTTGAATTAACGGTAAAGGATAGTTATTTTTTTGTAAATTAATTTTTACTGTGTTTAATACATTTTTCTATATTTTGGATTGGTTAATACAATGGCTCTATTAACTAAGGCAGACATAACATTTTTTTTTGTAACTAAAAGGTTGGGCAGAATGAAAATTTAAATAACGACCATAAAATGTTGGTTTATCATATAATTTTGTCAAAATTTTATTATTTTCTCGAATCAAGGTAAGATCTAAATAGTTTAAACTTTGATTTTTTTCTATTTCGAGTGTGAATTGTAATTTGGGATGAAATTCGTTAAAGAACTGATGAACTTTTGTGATCTTGTCTTTCGGAATACAAGCTAAACAATCGTCTACATATCTTTTATAAAACGTTGGTTTAAAATCTAAATTGGTAATTAATTGGTAATATTCTTTCGAGATCTTCAAGTACTAATTGGGCTATTGTGCTTGATATGGGTGAGCCCATTGCGTAGCCAAATATTTGTTTTGTAAAATTTATTTTGAAACGAGAAATAGGTTGTTGACAGAGTGACTTCAAATGCGTTTAAAAATTCATCTAACGGTAATTCAGTATGTGGTTGAAGTTTCTTCCAATTTTTTCTTATAATATTTAAAGCGTAATCAACTGGAATATTGGTGTACATAGAGACTACATCAAGAGAAACTAATTTGTCATTATTTTTTATATCTGTATTGTCAATAATTTTTTTTAAATCAAATGAGTTTTTTAAATAATATTCGTTATTATTAATTATATTTGAGATTGAATTGGCAAGATATTTTGATATATTATAAAAAGGACTGTGGATGTATGAAACTATTGGCCTAAGTGTGACATTTTTTTTTTTGTGGAGTTTAGGGAGACCGTATATTTTAGGTGTATGTGCATTGTGGATTTTTAAGTTTTTTGCTTGTTCTGTAGATATATAACCTCTTTTTTCCAATTGACTAACTAATTCATTTCCTTGTTTTTAATATTTTTTGGGTAGGGATCTTTTTTAATGATTGAATATGTTGTTGTATCATTTAGAATGTCTAGCATCTTTTTTTCATAGTCGTGTTTGTTGATAATGACAGTTTTATTACTTTATCTGCTTTGGCTATTAAATATTAGGATTGTCTTTTTTGAATTGTTTTGTTAGGTTAATTTGTTTTGAATAATTTTTGATTGTAATCTGAATCATTTCTTGATGAATTCATAAAATTATTTATTGTATTTGTTATTTTGCTTCTAATTTGCGTTTTATTATTTTCTTGAAAGGTGGTTATCGCAGATTCAATATTTGCCACAATATTATTAATAGGGATGTCTTTTTATTAATTATATATTAGATATGTGAATGGTATGCCAAAAATTTGGAACCAGGCTGAGCAAGCCCGCGACATTGTCAGGAATTCAATTGTCAGTTAGGTTTTCAATCCAGCTGTCCTCACTTTGATTAATTATATTTTTGTTCTTAAGTATTTTGTTTTCAAGTTTCTTAATTTTATTTTGTTGTTTGTATTTAATCTGAAGAAAGTAGTTTTCTGTTTGTTGTTTTAAAAAGTTATGATATTGGTTAAAATCCTTCATTACTAATTAAGGAATGTAATGTGTTTTGTAATTTAGAGGTTAATTTTGAAATTATATTTATATTGTAAGTTATAATATGTTATATGTTATGAGATAGTTTAAGATTGTAAATTTAAATTTTTTACTGTTTGAGTAAATTTTTTGCTTAACTTGCTGTTTTCAAACTTGATATGTTGTGTTCTTAAAATTGAGGAAGCGGTGTTGCAAACCCTTGTCTTTACATTGAAGCAAAAAAATCTTCTTATTTTTTATGGCACAATAATTTTTTATTTTTCATATATTTGGCAGAAATCGTCTCTACAAAAATTTTACCGCATAACCTAAAAATATTTCTCAATATACAAGTGCTCTGGAAGTAGGAAAAAACATACTTCTGAAGATTGCAAAATTAATATTTGAAATAGAAAATTCTAAATTACTAAGAAACTATAACAGACTAGGTATAGGAAGCATTAATACAATCTTAATAAAGACCGTTAAAATTAGAATCTAAATAAGGTAATAAATAACAGGGTTGTCTATTTAAAATAAGAAAGTTACTTGCCTTTAAAGATAGAGAAAATTAAAAGCATGTTTTTGCTCACTTTGTATAATTTTTTTTTTTGCATTACTTTTATTTTATTATCAATGTAATGCTTTAGTTAAAAAATAAATACAGTTTAAAATATCTAGCTTAAATATGCATGACAGGCATGTCTCTTAAAATTTTGCTCTACATTTTGAGAATAGTTAATTACTCTCGTAAACGAGTTGAGCTAGATATAAGAAACCTAACCCAAATTGTCTTTATTTAGTCTGTATTATCAAAATATGTCACAATATACAGGGTGTTCCATTTAATTTTTCACAACTTTGGTGTGTAATTTTTCTTTGAGTCACCCTGTATACTTTACAAAATAATTTTGAAATGTGGTCCTTTTGAACCTGTATAATCCTTAACCAAAAGAAATTGAAAATATGTTACCACTTTTCGTATATAAATCGCCTAGCCTGTATAATATAAATCTTAAATATACCCTAACAGCCAGAAATAAAACATAGATATTTTTAAAAATATATTTTATAAATATTTTTCGTGAGAGGTTTCTGAATATATTTTTCATATTTTTTTCTAAATATAGATAAAATATTCAATTAAAATATTTATTCCATATTTTAAAATTAATGTAAGCGCTATATTTTTTCTAAAATATTTGTAAAATATTTATATGAAAATTGAGATTTTTTATGCAATCTATTTAATTTGTCAAAATGAACTAAAATTGTTCTTGCTTATTTAGAATGTATAGCGTCGATAACGAAAAGTTGAAACATACATAGAGTTGTCTAAAAGGCATGAACTTGTTTTTTCACACTCACCATACAAGTTAATAATCAATAATTCTGGCATCTTTTAAGGCATACTGTAGATTTATCAAATTAATCACTATTTTTTAATTGAAGTGTTCTAAATAAAAAAAAACATATTTATTATCATTTTATTTGAATAAGCCAATAAAAATGAAAACTACTCATTTTTAAGTCTAGTCTTGGCTGGTGCCAGGTACAACCCTATGGCTTTTTTCATATCTTCGGTAGTGGCGCTCTCATGGCGTTTCCTCGTGGCCTCTAAAACAATGCCAATTGTATTGGATCATACCATGAATAAAACATCGTACAACATTATCAACACCTACTAATACATTTGGAGCATTTACAATAATTGGAGTGGTAGCTACATTCTAATACTTACGATACTTATTTTTACTTTATTTCATAATGTTTGAAAACATTCTACGTACAAACACAAAAACAACACAACGTATTCCAACCTCTACTTGAGGTTATGACGCTTATCTACCGAGATGAATCTCTTAAGCAAATCAACTAGCAATTTATCTGGTAGATGCAGTACATATATGATGCATAAAATTCCTACAATTATATTATTAAACGATTTCTCTACATAGCGATATTGAGCATTCCAATTATCTTATAAATGCCATGACATGTTCAAAGTTTTGCTTACCTCGTAGTCACCACAAAAACTAAAATACACTCCGCAACAATTAATTACACAGTTAATCCTAATCTACCCTAATCGTATACTATTATAAACTATAACATGTAACGGACAAACGAATGAAAACGTTGATGATACATAGGTGCGCGTATGCATTCTATGTACCTAATCCATAGACGCATAAACAATACTAAATCATATAACACCAGCACCGTAATGAATAGAGGTGTTGTGTTGACGTTCGCAACTTACAAATATACAAATAATATAATACAAAACGCAGATATATTAATAGAAAAGTTACAGCGCTCAACTTAGATACTAATTAAATCATATTAGATATATATTATCTAATTTAATCTTTAAACTATCATTTTCAATAGGTACATACCTACTTAATATGTATACATATTTTACCGATTTTATATTATTCGTCCTACGCACCAAATGTACAAAAGCAAAAATTTAATCTTTTTTTTATATGAAATAAATATTTACAGAAATACAAAGCAAAATATTCTTGCAGAGGTTTAATGCTACATAACATATATATATTTTAAATGTTTTCCTAATATATTTTCTATAATATATTTTATGCATATTATATTAATATAACTAATATTCAAGAAAGATAATATATTTTTAAATATTTATAAAATATATGAATTAAATATAGTGGTCACGGGGTAACTTCTCTTAATGACACTTTTTTTCACCAAATGAGGCGAAATAATTTTTTTTTTAAGAAATTTCTCTGAATGTCACGCTATTTATTTAAAACCAAAATACCTTTTTTCTTCTTGTTGTTACAGGTTTTCTTCACGAATAATAATCCATTGGTCTTCAATATGCCTTTGGGTATGCTGGTGATGGAGAAATATAAGAAAATCAACATAGACTTAATGTTACCTATGCTTGTCGACGGTGAGAATGTGAACATCGCTTCTGATTGAATGTCCTGAACTTATTCTTTTAGATAAAATGCATTCTACGGAACGTGTTTGGGTGTCGCTGGTTTTGGCCGATTTGATTCAGTGTTTAATAGATAGAGAAAAAATACGGAAGAAGTATACATTGTCTTTCAGGAACGGGATAGCTGAATTATGTTACTACAACCAATGCAGTAACGGAACTCTGGTCGAAAGGATTCAGTATCTGTGTCGTTATGACTGAGAACTCGAGGGAGCTACGCACAGTGAGTCCAGATCCCCAGAAAGCTGTCAAAAGTTGAAGATTGAAAAACCTAGCAGTTGCTTAGATGATTAAGTACATAATTACATTACATAAAGAATATGTCAACAACTGTTTTCAAACGATTTTGAATGATTATTTTATTATACCCACACGCAAATCAAATCCAGCCTGCCACTTGGTCGACTATACAGTGTGTTAAAAAAAGGTTGTCGGTTATTTTACCCAATTGTAGTATTGGTGGAAATAAACAAAAAAGTCTTAGTCAACATGGGTCCGCAATTCAACTGTTTTTGACATATAGTCGATTGCATATTGTTTTAGTAGGATAAAAATTTTCAAAAAAATTCTGATCGCAATGTAAATTAAACAAATGTTTATTTAAAGTAAAACTAAAGAAATTATTCTACATGTCCACCGTTCATTTCTAAGCACGATTCACCCCTTCTTATGAAAGATCGACGCAATCTTTCGAAAATTCCTAGAGTCCTCCGAATTTCCTCGCAACAATTTACGATTCGTTGCCTGAGTTCTTCCAAATTGTTTACAGATCGTGCGTACACTAATTGTTTTAGATGCCCCCAAACATAGAAGTCTAGAGGTGTCAAATCAGGCGACCTAGGAGGCCATGCAGTTGGTCCACCCCGTCCTATCCATTCTCGTTGTAATCTTGATTTAAGAAATTTCTAACTACTATGGAAAAATGCGCAGGAGCTCCATCGTGCATAACATCATATTTAATCTGTTAAAAAGTGGCACGTCTTCAACAAAACGGGTAATTCATTTCTTAAAAAATCCAAGTACTACTGTCCCGTTAAACGATTAGGAAGAAATACTGGACCAATTAAACAGTCTCCAAAAATAGCAAGCCAAACATTTAGCGAAAAACGGTTTTGGTGAGCAGTTCAACAACAGCATGGGGATTTTCATCTGCCCAGACGTGATTGTTATGCAAATTGAATATTCCGCCTCTTGTAACCCAGCCTCGTCACTAAATAAATCTGAGTCGCAAAATTAGAAGTTTTCTGCCAGCTTTCGTAAAACCCAATGATAAAAAACCCTACGTGCATCATAATCGTGAGGACGCAAGAACTTGCACGCGTTGAATGTGGTAGGGATAGAGCTGCTGTTCCGCAGAATTCTCCAAATGAGAGGATGACTGACGTTCAATTCTGCGGCAAGTCTTCGGTGCTAATATTTGGGTTGTCTTCTACCCGTCTCAAAATATCTAATTCTACTGCGGGAGAAGAACTGATCAGGTCTACCAGAACCACCATTAATTTTAAATGAACCAGTTTCGGACAGCCGGATATGAAGTCTTGAGAAAATCTTATCATCGGTAACAACGATTTGGAAATATTCGCCGGCATACATGCCGTGCTTCAGTGGCATTACCATTCGCACGACGTACAAAAATGCATATCGGCCATTTCTGCATTTGTGTACTTATGCGTAATTTGAGAACAAAAAGAAAATTGACGCAAATGATAAATAATCTGATGACAGATGTCTGACTGAACTAATTTTAAGTCACAATCAGTTGTTTCTCTCTATTCTCAAAACCGAAAAATGTTTTTTTCTTATTTTTAAAATATGCAATCGACTATATGTCAAAAACAGTTGAATTGCGGACCCATGTTGACTAAGACTTTTTTGTTTATTTCCACCAGTACTATAATTGGGTAAAATATCCGACAACCTTTTTTTAACACACTGTATATTCAAGCCAAACTTACCTTGGTAGTTCAACTACACAAAAATATTCGAAAAACCTAGGGCAAGCATCCCGACTTCTTTTGATCACAATTTTTTTATATTAGGATCACAGAAAATATCCATTAAAAGTTCACCTAGCTGTTGTGAAAGGAAAACTGAAATAATAACTTTTCGCTACAGAAGTCAGCTATTTTGAATTTGCCATTTAAAATTTTTATTTTAGGATTTGTAATCAGCGACCCCTTTAATCTGGGAATTACATCTAAATCCAATAGATTTTTAAATAAATTTTTAACCATAATGTTTCCGCCAAATTTGTTTTTAAAATTTTGATCTTTGATGCTTAATCATTGACTCCAAAAGCCTCAGAATATTAAACTTCACCCAAATTTGAAAACGTTTTCGACTTTTGGCCAGCATTTTAGATTTGCCCCCACTGTGCGACTCTACGAAAAAGCGTGATCTGTATATATAAATACCTGTAACACTTGTATACGAGAAACCTGATTTCTTATATTAAAAATAAAACTTTACTAATATTGCCGAAATCTTTAATATTTCATATAAAAACATTCGACAAAATAACACCCTAATCTACTAACACGAAATACCAATAAACTTCTGTCTCACAAATTCTTTAATCTTCAAAACACAATGTACATTTCATTCGCTATGCCAACATCTTCAGTTGTACATACAAGTGTATTGTCAGAATACCAAATGTGTAAATATAATAAGTATATCCTAGGTTACAAAATTAATCATCAGGACTACTATATTAAACAAATTCTAAATATTTATAATTAAGGGGTGTTAAATCGGTATTAAGTAAGCTATTAATATGTTTTTTTTTTTTCATATAATAGCTTCCCACATATTAAGATTCTTACAATTTGAAGACTTAATTAATTCTAAATCATTAATTGAAAAAAGTGTGTCCTGTATTAACTAAATGATACGCCAAAGCGGATTTATCAGCATTATGATTCTTAATATGATATAAATGCTCTTTAAATCTAATCTCCGCATTCCTCTTTGTTTGACTATGATACAGGTGATGTCTCAATATATGCGACAACTTAAGAGCTGATTCTGAGTTATTTGATCAAAAAGTTCATAATGAGTATATGTCTCAAACGGTTTGCTTTAAAAGTTATTGAATGCTTAATAATAAATTATGAACTATGACTAACACGATATAAATATCACACTTGGTTCTTCAAAAACTAATTGTGTTGGAGGGAATTGTTTATTTGTCATTTCAATATTTTGTCAATAGTTTGTCAGAGTATTCATTCAGTTTATTGCAGTTTCTTCTGTTTTTTAAAATGAATTACATGAATGCTGAGATGTGTGATATGCATTTAGTTTACGTCTTGCCAATGGAAATTCGCGTGCTGCAGACGTCTTTATAAGAAGACGATACCCGAACGTATCATCCCGCATCATTTAATATTTGCCCGTCTTCACCAACGTTTTAGTGAAACGGGAAATTTTAAAAACGACGACTGATAACGAGCACCCATCTACAGTGGAAACTCCAAAGTTGAAGAAAGGGTATTAAAATGAAATTGAGGAACATCCTACCTGCAAGTACAAAAACATTGCGTTTGCTTTAAAACATTAGTCAGGCCATAGTTTGGAGAATATTGAAAGATCAACTGTTGTATCCATATCACATTCAAAGGGTGCAGGCACTTTGCTGCGGCAGATTTTCCAGCATAGAGTGGCTTTATCAAATGGATTGAACACACAAAATCCGACAAAAATCCTGACCATTATGGCTCAAATATTCTTCGCCGACGAGGCTATCTTCTCTAGAAACGCGATTTATTAATTTTCATAATAATCAATATGGGCCGAAGAAAATCGCACGCAACTATGAATGCCGCCATCAACATCAATTCTCTGCCAATTGTGGGCCGGAATTGTTGGAAGATCACTTGATAGATCAATATTTTCTACCGATGCGGATAAATGGCGAGGTATACCCGCAATTTTCTTGAAGAGGAGCTACCACTACTGCAGAAGAAGTTCCGTTGCATAAATTACAAATGTTTATGCATTGAGTTGCTCAGCAGAATTTATTGGACAACTACTATCTCAGATCGGTGAATAAGACGGGGAGGTCCACAACGTGGCCCTCCTCGGTCTCCAGACTTAAATTCTTCGACTTTTTTCTCTGGGTCACCTTAAATGATATAGTTTATACGACCCCATTGAAAATGTCGATGAACTGAGAAATCGTATTATCGCAGCTTTTCAAACAATTCGAAATACCCCTGGTATTTTAGAACGGACTCGCCAGTCAATACGACGGAGGATAGAAGCTTGTATTGCAGTCGGGGTGGTCATTTTCAACAGTTAGTATAAGTTAATTTTGTTTTACTAATGTATTTTGTTAATTTTAATAAAAAAATTATTATGTTAACCTTACTATTAAACATTGTACAACTTTAGAAGTAAGCGATTTGGACTTTTGTTCTATGAACTTTATGATCAAAATAACCGCTTAATAGTTTCGCATACCATTGAGAAATTCACCTGTATACTTTATTACAAACCACGCATTTGATCTTATACAATCCAGGCAACATTTTTTAAAATCAATAATTTCAATTATTAAATTGTTAATTTATTTTTAAAAGTATTAAGAATTTTGACAAGGTTTAAATATCGTGGTTAACCCATACATTTATTCAAAGTTAAAATCTCGCAAGATACGTTTTCGTCACTATTTTCTCTGGATAAGTGTAGTTATATTTCTTATAACCTCATGACCTTATTAGGTCATTAAAAAAATAACCACACTATACAGGGTGTATCAAATTAAAAGTAAATAGTTCTGCTGGGTGTTAACCTACACGACAGATAAAGCACAAAACCCACCGAAACAGGATTTCATCATTAAAGAATAAAAAAAGTAAAATTTAGAGCCAAAAAATTCTTTAGTCCGGGCCTGATTCAAGAAACGCATGTTAAGCACCTGCTAAACGTGGTATTATGTATAAATACATTGCGCTCATTTAGTATTATTCTTAATGGTATGGCGTAAGTTCATTTAACGTCATTCGAATAAATAAAATAGCAAAACTGAGGCATTTTAAATTTCTTCTTTTTATAAAATAAACATTCCTTTTTGTTAAGAGCATTCTATGTAAGTCTACGAAGTATTATTATTTAATATCCTGATAAGACGTTCGAGTTCACGGATATGCGACTTCAGTAGTTACAAAAAACGTAAATATTTTTTCTTTTGCTTTGTCGAATCGAGAGTTAGTTGTTAATAACGGTACCAATGAAATCGAGTTATTTCTCTTGGATTTATTTAATCATATAACGCAAAATGAATTGAATCGAATTACACAGAAATAAATGTAGATACAGAAAATTTGCAAACACGCTTTTTACTATGATATGCGCGAAAAATGAATCTATACATTCCGCTCTTTTGTCGATGTATCAAGCTTTCGATTTTCTCTATATAAAATCATGATGGTCCTGAAAAGGATCGTTTTTTCCGAGACGGGAAGAATTTAAATAAAATGTTCGAAGTGGCTTGCACTCCAAGCGGCGATCCACACAAAACTAACAGCGGTAATGGCTGAATGATAGTGGTATGTGGGGGTACACTCGGGACAGCATTTAGGTTGGGCACAGGTACGGCTCTAGCCCACGACATTTATAAAATATTTTTTTTCTCGTTAATGCTTACAGATAGACCCCTGTGCATTAAGACTTCTTGATTGTATATGATTACAGCTGCTAGCGTGATACTCGTATGACTGAGTGCCGAGCCGATATAACTCGCTCTTAACGCAATAAGGCCAAACGAAATAACCCCTTGAATTTTTGCCGCATGTTTACCTAACACCCTGTACATCGCTGACATTTGCTTGTGTCTGTAGTAGAGATGATTCGTGCGGTATATTGCCATATGCCATTTGGGTAACTTCAAGTATAAGATTAGGACAAATGTTTAAGAAAGGTGAAAGGAATTGCATATGGAAAAAAGGTAATTTCATATCATGATTGCATTGGTCAATTGCGATTAATTTTGGTTACTATAACATTATATACAAATATAACATTGTCTTAACATTAGTCCTTCCTTCAGCGTATACATTTTAACCTTCTTCAGATCTCTGTTGTTGGGACTTAGACATGACGCCATTAACCACAACAAAATCCATTGTTTCTACGCGCAGCAACGCTTTAAAGCAAAATACATACACAGAGAGCATCCGAACGTTGATGGGTGAACCATTTAACCCGATATAATTGGTCTGAGAGTGCGGATGACGAGAGAGGTCCATCTCTGACGGTGGTGAGCCCCGTGTTTCATTACTATGATTGGCACTTTCAATTAATATTAACATGAGAACCATCCGGATGGTCTGGAACGGAGTCAGACCTACGGGTTAGTCGTAGATCATACCTTATATATTAGGTAGGTGTAAATTTCCTTTGTTTTTTGGTCGTTCATTTTTCGTATTTAAACGTCATTTATTTCGGCTCTCAGGTCGGGTATTTAAGCGTACTTAAATCCCTTTTGGTACGTAAAGTATGTACGAGAAGAGACAGATTCTCGGTTAACGCCTCGAACGAAATCGATTTTGCATTAATTATTCGAGTATTTCGCAAAGATAAATCGTGAAACAATTATTATATGTAGATGGCGCGTATTTCATCTAACAGATGGCGCTGTTGCAGCTATAATTTCTTTCGTTCAACTCAACGGTATACCTGATGGCTTGACTTGACAATTTTCTAATTGTCTAATATATGATGAAGAAGATTATAGAAGCTGGTTTTGGGAAAATTAATTTGTGGCCTCATTAATTAATAAATTGATTAAAGGCAGCCTCATTAAGAGTTGATCATCATTGTCTCATTACCCCTTGATGGGTCCGGATATTAATGATGTAGTGTATTCAATTTGCTTGCTGGTCTTGTATGTATTTGTGGCTGTAGGAGATTCTGTTAGGAATGTTATAGCATACAGAGTGTCTCACTGGGAGGTAATTCCTCTACACTGAGAAAAATGGGCTAAGTAAAGTGTTTACTTGATAAAAAATTATTTACAATAGATAAAGCTTTACTTGGAACTATTCTCGTTAATTAATACCTGCAACTAAACCAAGTTGTTATCTGTAAAAGTGCTTTTATTAACGGCTTATTACACAGCGTACCTGACAATTTGTGGTAAGTAACGTATTACTTATGACTACTGGTACTGTATCTAATTATAACACATGGTTAGTAGAAGTAACACAAGGTGATCGCTATTAAACTCATGTATTTTCTTAAATAGGTAACAACTTGCCACAACTATGATTATTTGAGTTTTGCTGCACCCCGTGATTGTTTTACTATTCCTGATGGCTAATGCGGCCGAGTAATGAAATAGTCCCCGAGACGGCTACGCGCGCAGGCGGGGCTAGCGTCAAATAAAGAGTTACGGACGTGGGAAAAAGAGTAGCCAAGAAGTACGGCTATTGTAGGCCAGTTGGAACGCAATATATTAAAAATACGGGTAGGTTAACTCAAGGCCCATCGTATAAGAATCCCAGCGAAAGAAGAAGTACGAGCCTATAACAATCGAATGTTTCAAGATTGCAGTTTTAAACCACGTGGTGGGATATTTGAATTCCCCATCATTGTGATGATATCTGCGCCGCTGGTGAAGTTAAAGTGTGGATGCCGTCGCTACCTCAGTGACAGTCCAAGTGCCACCTGCAGTTAGGAATACCCCGACGAAGTAGCCGTTTTCGAGGCGATCACCGGACATAAACACCACGTACGCCGACAGAGGATCAACTTGCCGAGACAACGCCCAGTGCAAAGAACCAACAGAAACCGCAAGTTTACCGCCTAGGTATATTATTTCTTTGTTTGTTACTAGTTGTAACTTCAAAGCCATATTTCTCTTTGCCCTTTGTTTAGATTTTAATAATTTCAATAACTAAATAACGTTTCAAGGGGGCCCCATTTACCTTATCTTTTATTATTGCTTTGTTCATTTTTTCATTATTAAATTCAATATTAAATTATGTATTTTATGAGTCATTACGTTGTAAATTGTTTAAAAAAAAAACTGTCGTTAAAGTGAAACCAATATCTTTCATTCATATCAGGTAGTCACTGTGTTTGTCCTATACAATATAAAACTATTATTAATAATACCGCTTTTTTTCTTCTTAAGTAATAAGTATTATGTACCATCTTTAGCAAAATAAATGCGAATTTAATCTTCAATTATTAATGCATTCGAAGCTACAGCATACTGAATAGTAATTAAAAATTATTTGCAAACAATTTTGAATTACGCATTGCTCGGTACGCAGTACTTATAGTTGCGGTTGCATAAATAATAGAAGATTTGCGGAACTTTTTTTTTGTACTTTATCAGTTATTCACACAGAGTACACAGTAAGCTACTTAATAAATATTCATTAAACTTCCTCGTTTCCTACACTACCTATAGCTGAATAACAAATTTAAGGTAAGTATATTGTATATTTATAGCAAACCATTACTTTTATATATCAGGTATTTAGTGAACGTGCATTAATGATACTCTTTCCTTATCATAAGTAGTCTAAATAGCTTGTATTAATTATGAAGGTGTGATAGCTGTTATAGAATAGTTCACTCACAGCAATACACCTACTACTTGACAAGAGCAAATCTTTGCTTACTGCAACTACATATATTCTTTGGTTTAACTATTTCAGTTTAATTATCATAAGTAACTTAATAAGTTACCGGTATGAAGCAGACCGTAAGTAAGTTAGATTGCTTCTTGTTAGTATCAGTGTTTAGGATCTCTTTTTTACTAGTGCTAAGTAATCTGTGCTTTTGTCCCTAATCAGCTGAACATTTACTTACGATAATGTATTTTTATTTATGATTATTAAATTTTTTCTTAGTATATAAGATTTCAATAAATATTAAAAGTCATTTTCCAGAAGAGATTGAGATTTTTGTGGAATATACCTAATATAACATCTATTCTAGACTTCAAGCACATTTTTCACCATAAAACTAATTGGTTAATATGCGTGCTTAAATAGACTATTACAGATAATTTCATCAAAGGATTATCATGCAACAGGAGTTGTCTAGCACGTACTTAATACTTCAAGAGCTAGGAATCTGTTATTAAAATCTGATAATAAGCATTTACCGATCAATTCTCGAGTGGATAACACGCCTTGGAAAGTGCTTACACATCAGAAAATAACTAGATATACATACATATATACCTACCAACTACCTGGCCGAGATGCATTCTTTTTACAACGTTTTAATCGCCGGGGAAATTATAAATTGTGTTATTAAGAAAATCCCACAAGAGGAAAGAAAATAAAGACCCACCGATACGCGGAGATCGAAAACATATTCCTACCACTACTAATACGCATTAACGAACACAGTAGCGGTACATAGAGATTCTTGCCCCATAAATCCTGATCTAGGTACGGTATTACACTTTTTAATTGAAAGCTTCTCTACGTAAACGGCCGGATACGATTGCTTTCGCGTTCGCTCGCTTACCGTGTTGTCCTGGGAGCGAAGGAATCGACTATAGTTCTTGTAAGGACTATCGCCGAGTGCCCATAATTTAATTTGATAAGAGGCGTAGCAGGTGGGGCCGACTGACAGACTGATTACAGGCTCCGTACGTTCTTATTCGTGCCATGAGCGTTCCTCAGCATCGCCTCCGGGCCAACGGTTATAACTACTCCCAGGCCGTAATTAAAATTGCAAATTAGAAATTTAGTTCGTTATTCGATATGATTTATAAGGGATAAATTAGGTTAATTCAGTGGTAAAACGTCCCTCGTGTTTTGGGGCTTGATGGGCCGCATCATGGTATATTCTTTCGTCATTTTTTTTTGCTTTTCGGACGAAATATCATAGTGTTAAACGAACTTGTTTAACTCTGCGCAACATTATTTTTTATGGGAGCCGTCTCACATTGAGAAAAAAAGGTTTTGATAATATTTTTATTAAAAAAAATCTGTATCAATACCAAATAAAACTCATATTTAGACTGTCAGTATCATATTTTTGGATTAACAATACTTTTATATTAAAAGTTTTCAGTTTTTTTTACAGCTGTCGTATTTGATCCTAAAAACTACACTGAGAAAAAATAATAATCATAAATAAAAATACAATTATCGTAAGTAAAAAGTTCAGCTGGATAGGAGACAAAAGCACAGATTACTTAGCATTAGTAAAAAAGAGATCCTAAACATGATACTAAACAAAAGCAATCTAAGTTACTTACGGTCTGCTTCATACCGGTAACTTATAAAGTTACTTATGATAATTAAATTGAAGTAGTTAAGCCAAAGAATATATGTAGTTGCAGTAAGCAAAGATTTGTCCTTGTCAAGTAGTAGGTGTATTGCTGTGAGTGAACTATTCTATAATACCAATCACACCTTCATAATTAACACAAGCTATTTGGATTGCTTGTGGTAAGGAAAGAGTATCATTAATGCATGTTCACTAATTACCTGATATATAGAAGGTAATGGTTTGCTATAAATATACAATATACTTACCTTATATTTGTTGTTCAACTATAGGTAGTGTAGGAAACGTGGAAGTTTAGTGAATATTTATTAAGTAGCTTACTGTGTACTCTGTGTGAATAACTGATAAAGTACAAAAAAAAGTTCCGCAAATCTTCGATTATTTATGCAACTGCAACTATAAGTACTGCGTACCGAGCAATGCGTAATTCAAAATTGTTTGCAAATAATTTTTAATTACTATTCAGTGGGCTGTAGCTTGGATTGCATTAATAATTGAAGATTAAATTCGCATTTATTTTGCTAAAGATGGTACATAATACTTATTGTTAAGAAAAAAAAAGCAGTATTATTAGCAATAGTTTTATTTTTGTATGGGACAAACAAGTGACTACCTGATATGAATGAAAGATATTGGTTCACTTTAACAACAGGTTTTTTTTTAAACAATTTACAACGTAATGACTCATAAAATATATTCCTTAATAATGAAAAAATTAACAAAGCAATAATAAAAGATAAGGTTAATGGGGCCCCCTTGAAACGTTATTTAGTTATATTAAAATTATTGAAATCTAAACAAAGGGCAAAGAGAAATATGGCTTTGAAGTTACAACAAATAACAGACAAAGAAATAATATACCTAGGCGGTAAACTTGCGGTTTCTGTTGGTTCTTTGTACTGGGCGTTGTCTCGGTGAGTTGATCCTCTGCCGGCGTACGTGGCGGTTATGTCCGGTGATCGCTTCGAAAACGGCTACTTCGTCGGGGTATCCCTAACTGCAGGTGGCACTTGGACTGTGGAATTACTTAGCTAGCGACGGCATCCACACTTTAACTTCATCAGCGGGCGCAGATATCATCACAATGATGGGGAATTCAAATATCCCACCACGTGGTTTAAAACTGCAATCTTGAATCATCCGATTGCTTATAGGCTCGGTACTTCTTCTTTCGCTGGGATTCTTTATACGGATGGGCCTTGAGTTAACTCACCCGGTATTTTGAATATATTTGCGTTCCACTGGCCTACAATGACCGTACTCCTTGGCATCTTTTTCGACGACCTTTTCCCATGTCCGTAACTCTTACTTGACGCTAGCACGCGCCTGCGCGCGTAGCCGTCTCGGGGACCATTTCATTACTCCGCCGCATTAGCAATCAGAATAGTAAAACAACTACGGTGGCCAGGAAAAACTCAAATAATCATTAGTTGTGGCAAGTTGTTACCCATTTAAGAAAATACATGAGTTTAGTAGCGATCAGCATTGTTGTTACTTCTACTAACCATGTGCTGTAGTTAGATACAGTACCAGCAGTCATAAGTAATACGTTACTTACCACAAATTTGTCAGGTACGCTGTATAATAGCTGTTAATAAAGCACTATTTACAGTAACAACTTGGGTTTAGTTGCAGGTATTAATTAACGAGAATAGTTCCAAGTAAAACTTTATCCATTGTAAATAACTTTTTATTCAAGTAAACACTTACTTAAACCCAATTTTTCTCAGTGTATATCACGTACTGCTGTGAACTTATGTACAAGCATATAAAAGTTTAAAGAAATTAAAAATGACAAAATTATTTAGCTAGCTCAGCAAAAATGAATTTAAAAGGCGCAAGAGATTCTTTGATCTGAGAATAACTTTCACGAAAAGTAAAGTGGGCGTTTTGTAAAATTTGACTTTCTTTAAAATCCCCAAAAATTGAAATGGTTAATTCAAAAATAAAAGAACTGTAATTTAAAATGATATTTACAATCATTAAATTTATTGTTTAAAAAGAAAAAAAAAAAAAAAACATTTAATTACAATCAACAGGGAAAAAAAACCTTAAGACTGAATGTTTTGGATTAAAATAACCCCTTCGTGAATTTACAATTAAAAAGGACAATGCAAATCCTTTAGCAAACAAAATGGTGGATTCGTTCTAGAAGGAATTTCTTATACCACAAAAAAATCCACGTGGTTTCAAAAATTCAAAGCAAACTAAAATTTAATTAAATTAACGTAGAGAAACAAACAAAATCAAAATGAAATTTAAAATACAAGCTCTAAGCTTCTCTTCACCTACCCCGAGGTGATTAAAATACCATAAAATTAAAACTAACAAAAAAAAAACGGAAAATTGAAACTCTTAACGCGGTTACTTCTAGAACAAATTATTAACGGGCCTTATACATAAATTGTGCACAATATTATAACACCAATTAATAAACTGAGTTGTCTGAATGATGATCAAAATTAACAAAATAACGAACAAATCCTTACAAATGAAAGATTGCAAAATGAATGCAAAGAGCTCAAAATTTACATATACTTACATTCGCGACAATGATTCTGACACTGCCCTAAAAGAGGCCATACAACGCGTATATACAAAATAACAATTGCGCGCGCTGCGACAGCCGCAAAAGATCATCGAATAAGCCTTATAAGAAGGACCTAACACATGAACAAAAGCTAAACATATAAAGGAAAGAAAATAAACTAACTAACTGAACAATAAATACATCAAACAAAACTACTAAATTCTTAACAAAATACACAAATATTAAATTTAAGTGAGAATTTGCGCGCGGCAAAGCCAAAGCTTGAACTTCGAAAATTAACACCATTGAGTTCAAATAACCGGAGTGCCAGTCTACAGCAGTACGTACATACATACATGACAATATTAGATCTAATCTTGTATATATACTTTATTATTCTTTTTTCTAAACCTTGCTGTACAAATAATACATTTTATTGTAAAGTATTATTTTAAATTTTGGCGCGAAAACTGAGCAGATACTGTGGGTAGAAAGTAGAAAAAAAGTAAGAAAACACAGCCTTACATGTAACGGCTTTCTGGGAATAAGAATAAGATCGATTTACTTTTACATGACAAATAATTCCTTTGTCGTGTGCGTCAGATACGATTTCCAACCAAACTTCGTCCTCATAAACCGTTCGAGGTCGTATACTTCGATTAATTTCGAACGTTATCGGGCTGGGAGATCGGCAGACTTTGCGTTGCGGTCGCTGCCAACAGGACTGTTCACCAGTCGCGCTCATAATTACAACCGTTTACGGATTTAATTATTCTTATCTCGTATTACTTTAATGGCACCTTAGTAATGGGAAAAAAAGCGACATTCGTTGAGCATGTGGATATCGAACCCTTCAGGTGCGTTATCGTACATTCCTGGTTAAGAAGTTTGGGCACACGCGTCGATGGGTGATTTACGAAAACGGAATTATAGAGCAAATAAAATGTAGAACAGTATAAAGAATTAACTTTTAACGAAAACAGATGACCATTCTTGTGGTTGATATTTTATTTCAACATATACATCTTAAAATAATGTCATTGAATTAAAATTGAAAAGAAAAAGTAAATGCATAATTTATAAATACTGCTCAAAGGTATCACCTTCATTCTCAATACATTTTCGTGCCCGCTTGAGTACACTCTGGGTAGCTCCTAAGATTGTCCTTTCCCATCCAATTGGCGGAAAACCTCCCTAACCTTATTTTGCAATTCTTTCACGTTGCTGTACCGGGTTCTGTATATCTCATCTTTTAAATATCCCCAAAGAAAAAAGTTTAAAGGTGAAAGATCAGGAGAGCGTGCTGGCCATCGAATTGGTCCATTTGTATCAATCCACTTATCGGCAAAGATAATGTCTAGATACTTGTGAACCATGCGGCAATTGTGTGCCGGAGCACCGTCCTGCTGAAAGTACCAATTTTAGCGCATTAGGTAATTGACGTTATCAAGGAAATCCTCTAGAACGGTACGAATAAATTTCAGATATCTCTCTCCTGTCAATGTACCATTGTAGAACACTGGACCAACGACTGTCGAACCAATTAATCCGCACCAGACATTAAAACTAAATCGAACTTGTGCAGCACGTGGACGCACTATTAATAAATTTTCTTGCGACCAGTAGTGTTCATTCTTCTTATTGAACATTCCTCTATTAGAGAAATTTCTTTCATCACTCCATAAAATACATTGTGCTTCATTCAAATTTTCATCATTCACAAAAATTAATAAACCATTCACAGAAAGCCAACCTCCTGTTCGAATCTCCTGGTTGTAACGTTTGTGAGGTTCGGTACTTAAATGAAATATACTTATGCTTTTTTAAAATTCTCTGAACTGACGCGTAACTTAAACCCATTTCCTTAGTAGCATCTCTAATTGAAAATTCGCGATGGGCTTCAAAATATGCTTACACTGTAATTTCTACCTCCTCGCTGATAATGATATTTTTTCTTTGTTCTTTTCTTCTTAAATAAGCAATGGTGTTGCCTAAATTGTCTGTAAAGTTTTCGAAAGTAACGTCGATCTGGCTGCTGTCGTAAAGATACTGTTCTGCATAATATTCGACAGTCCTTATTGAATTTTTGTCGCATACAATGTATGCTTCCAGCATATCGCATTTCTCCGAATGAGAAAATACCATGGTGAGATATTATCTAATACTTAGAACTAAATATAACGAAAACTGTTCAAGCTACTAATGATAATAATGTAATAATAACAATTAGAAGTAAAGAACACAACACAAAAATGAAATAACCAAACTTTTTTTTAATAATTAAACGTGTAAAAGATTTAAGCTCAGTGCGTTTTTGACAGTTTCAAACAACATACTATTGTTTTTGACTTAAAGTGAAGAAGCCTACTATGAATTTACATATCTTTGGCATCAATTAAAAACCACCATAAACTTTTTATTATTCGTTTTAAGACAAGATTGTATTAAAACTTTTGCCATCACAAATTAAAATATCTTCGATTTTTTTAAACAATATACAGGGTGTTATATTAAAAAAAAATATATAAATTTTCAAAATTTCTCGCAAAATCCGTCATGCAATTGTTTTTTCGTATATTGCATATTAATCAGCTTAAAAACACTAGTACTTTGCTAATTTAACTACTTTCTAGAATCAATAATACAGAGATAGCAATGGCGTGCACTTAATTTGAATCAGCCTATAAAAGTAAATGCAATATATTTTATATACACTGTGATTCACTAAGTGTAGAATAAATGGGAATTTTCTTTATTAAGTGCACAATTGTAAAATTATACTACCAAACTTTGGTTCCATATTTGACATCTAGACTTGGCGCACTTAGACTGTCTTGAACTCAATTAGCTTACAGCGCAGACAAGAAATATGAAATCGTATAAGAGTAAGTGCCTTCTTTCGAAGAATACAGCAAAATGTTATTAAAATTAGTTATTCAGAATTAAAAAATACATCCAAATATAAAGTCAAAATAAAAAAACGTAAATTTTGTACAAACCTCTGTACAGTGTGATTCTCAATATATACACAAACTTTAAGCGCTGATTCCTGAGGTTATTTTGATCATAAAAGTTCATAAGAACATATGTCCAAATCGCTTAGTTCTAAAGTTGTACAATGTTTATAGTAAGTTAATTAAAGTTTTATTATAAATTAACAAAATAATTAGTGAAACTATACTAACTGTTGAAAATGACGCCCCCAACTGCAATACAAGCTTCTATCCTCCGTCGTATTGACTGGCGAGTCCGTTTAAAATACCAGGGGTATTTCGAATTGTTTGAAAAGCTGCGATAATACGATTTCTCAGTTCATCGATATTTTCAAATGGGAGTCGTATAAACTAATGATTTTGGTGACCCCAGAGAGAAAAAGTCCAAAAATTTAAGTCTGGAGATCGAGGAGGCCACGGTTGTGGACCTCCCGTCCTATCCACCGATCTGGATATGTATTGTCCAAAAACTCGCGAGCAACTAAACTAAAATGCGCTGGAGCACCGTCATGCATAACATACATTTGTAATCTTAATTGCAACCGGAACTTCTTCCAGCAGTAGGGTAGCTCCTCTTCAAGAAAATTGCGGTATAAACTCGCCATTTAACCGCATCGGTAAAAAATGTGGACCTATCAAGTGACCTCCAACAATTCCGGCCCCACACATTGACAGAGAATTGATGTTGATGACGGGCATTCACTAGTTCGTGCGGATTTCTTCGGCTCATATGTGATTATTATGAAAATTAATAATCGCGTTTCTAAGAAAAGTACCTCGTCGGTGAAGAATATTTGAGCCCAATAGTCAGCATTTTGTGCGATTTTGTGTTGCATTCATTGACAAAAAGCCACTCTTTGCGGAAATCTGCGGAAAAGTGCCTGCACCCGTTGAATGTGATATGGATACAGTTGATCTTTCAATATTCTCCAAACGTGGCCTGATTAATGTTTAAAGCGAACGCAATTTTTCTGGTGCTTGTAGTAGGACGTTCCTCAATTTCATTGAGTACCATTTCTTCAACTTGTGGAGTTCTCACTGTAGATGGGGTCCCGTTATCAGTCGTCCGTTTTTAAAAATTTCCCGTTTCACTAAGCCGTTGGTGAAGACGGCAAATATTGAATGATTGGGATGATACGGTTCGGGTATCGTTCTTCATAAAGACGTCTAGCAGCACGCAATTTCCATTGGCAAGACCGTAAACGAAATGCATATCACACATCTCAGCATTCGTGTAATTCATTTTAGAAAACTGGCAATAAACTGAATGAATACTCTGACGACTATTGACAAATAAACAATTCCCTCTCAACACAATAATTTTTGAAGAACCAACTGTGATATTATATCGTGTTAGTCATAGTTCATAATTTATTATTAAACATTCAATAACTTTAAAACCAAACCGTTTTGGACATATACTCATATGAACTTTTATGATCAAAATAACCTCAGGATTAGCTCTTAAAGTTTGTCGCATATATTGAGAATCACCCTGTATAATATTTGTTTTTTAAATATTTAACATTATTACTTAACTACAATAAGCTCTTTTTTCACCAATTTACCCTGCTAACCAAGCAGTCAGTCATATCTTTCAATCCACGTCTGTATATCTCAACAAGAATGATCGCACCATTTACTATGTTTATGCGTGGTCTGCCTTCATAGCCTCAGGCGAAATAATTAATTAAACCTATTTGCCAGATCAATTTACTTATGTAAATTTCGTATCGGATCGTGGTTGGAACGATGCACAGACACCTCTGATATTATCTGTTATTATATTATGCTTCTTAGACACTTCTTGCATGAGTTGATTTCGTCTATTTCTCTTTTTTGGAACTAACGCGTATGACAAGTTAATTTAATTATTCCTATATTAACTAAGACACTTGAATTTGTGCGATTGTTTAAAATTTGTGAAATTGAATTCAATTGAAGTTCTAATTCTAGAAAGCTTGCCTTCGCGCGATGCTGTTGAAAATGAGGAAAAGTGAACAATGATGGTAACTATTGTGCTGTTATTATGAGGACAATACAATTTGCAACTTTTGAGCTATTATACGTTTTACAGGTTTACTGAGGATTTCTGTTTTATCTGCGTTACTCTAGACGGAAAGGTTTTGAACAAGGAAAACTATTGAACATCTATAACTCTTGTCTGAAAACATTTTTTTTCTGATGTACTCTCAGGACAAATATTCATTCTAAAAAATAAATTTGACAAATTCAATGATTTCGTTGAAAAGCTTTTGATTACAAAAAGTATATGTATATTTAGCTATCGTTTCAGATAAATTCTCATATGAGTTTACATATATTTCTTTAATTTTATATTCAAATCTTTACTTACCTTCACAGTTGAAACTTACAAACTTGTTCTAAAGGTACACGGCAATCCCTCAATATTTGGGAGATTTAGATGTAAAAAAAAAAACTCACGTGAATGTTGAGTTTGTCTTTCTGTAATTTAAAGGATGTTGCATTCTACAGAAAGTATAAATAGACAAGACAAATGGGGCGTTTGGCCGTAAAATATGTTAAGTGGCAATTCCTCAGTTTTTAAGTTTTTGCATGAAAAGTATTTTTAAAATTATATCTAACTTAAATTTGTCTTCTTTGTGAAATAACACATTTTCACTTAACTCGTTTTATAACCGAACACGTCAAATATTGGAATAAATGTAATTTTATTTTTAATAGCAGTTTAAAATTATTATTTCAATTCTAAAATGCAACTTTGCTAGTTGAAGATCAGAAAGAGTTTGTTGTTTTGTGCAGCTGAGTAAGAAGATTCTTCTAGAAATGGGGAGTTGCCACATTAATATGTAACATTTTTGATTTTAATGAGTTTATTTGTAATTGTTTCATTCCAAATTATTATTATTATTTATTAACATTGATTTCATTTTTAAATTTTAAACTTTGAATAAGGGAGTAATAATGATATTTTTTTTTTGCATACCAGTGCAGTAAATTATTATAAATAAATAAATAATTTATTTATTTATAATAATAAATAAATTATTATTTATAAAATAATTTAATAACATATGAAAAAAAAAAATATGTGCGCACATAGTCGCTTCTCAAAAAATATAAAAAAATAAAGTGGAGGTGAGTAGATTTTCCATAAAAATAAATTGAGTGGGGGTGAAACGATTTTTTAAATAATAATAAATTAGGTGGGCGTGAGCCGATTTAAAAATAATTAAATGGGGATAAGTCAATTTTTTTTTCAATAAATAATAAAATAAATTAATTTGAAATGAGTCGATTTAAAAAAAAAATAGGTGGGGTGAACCGATTTAAAGAAAAAATAAATTGAGTGAGGGTAAGCTACTTTTCAAAAAAAAAAAAAAATAGATTAGAGTAAGCTGATTCAAAAAAAAATCAGTTAAGTTGGGGTGAGTCAATTTTTCAAAAATTAATCGAAGGTGAGTCAATTTGCCATAAAAACAAATTGAGTGGGGTAGACGATTTTGTAAAAAAAATAATTAAGTGAATGTAAGCCAATTTGAAAAAAAAAAGTAGGGGCCAGTTGATTTACAAAAAAAGAAAAATAACTCAGATGGGGTGAGCCAAAAAAAATATAATTAATGCAGCGAGGTGAGACGATCTTCCAAAAAAATTAAATTAATACGAGATGAGTCGATAAAAAAAAAGTAATGAAGTGGGGGTAAGTCAATTAAAAAATAAATAATAATAATAAGTGGAGGTGAATCGATTTTCCATAAAAATAAATTGAATGGGTGAGACGATTTTAAAAAAAAATAAATTAATTTGAGATGTCGATTTACAAAAAAACGAAAAATAAATCAGATGGGGTGAGCCAAAAAAAATATATAAATTATGCGGCATGTGGGACGATCTCTCAAAAAAATTAATTAATTCGATGAGTCGATTTAAAAAAAAAAAAAAAAAGTAATGAAATGAGGGTAAGTCAATAAGTAAATAATAATAAGTGGAGGTGACTCGATTTTCCATAAAAATAAATTGAGTGGATGTGAAACGATTTTAAAAAAAAATTGATTGAATGAGTCGATTTACAAAAAAGAAAAAGAAATCAGATGGGGTGAGCTAAAAAAAATATATACATTATGCGGCGGGTGAGACGATCTTTCAAAAAAATAATTAATTCGAAATGAGGCGATTTAAAAAAAAAGTAATGAAATGGGGGTAAGTCAATTAAAAAATAATAATAATAATAATAATAATAATAATAATAATAATAATAATAATAATAAGTGGAGGTGACTCGATTTTCCATAAAAATACATATATTGAGTGGATGTGAGACGATTTAAAAAAAAAAATAATAATTTGAGATGTCGGTTTACAAAAAAAAGAAAATAAAATAAAACAGGTGACAGAGAGCCGATTAAAAAAAATCAAATCGAGATGAGTCGATTTTCAAATAATTAAATAAATAAATAAATAAGTTGGTGTGAGAATTAAAAAAAAAATTAAGTGAGGGTGAGTCGATTTAAAAAAAAAAAGTTGAGAAGTTGATTTTCCAAAAAAGACCGTATTTCATGGCTGTTTGAGATTCAATTATTGTTCCTTAGGATTCAAAATTCCTTTGAATCGTTTTTTTTTTAAAAAGCTTACCTGTACCCCTTTAAATAAATAAATATCAAAATTTATTCATTTAAATATTTAAGGAAAAAAATTGTTCTCACTTTTTGTTCAGTCCTTCCCTGTCAACTGTGAAACGTTTAAGCGGAATTATATTCGAGGCTCATATTGATTATAAGAGCCCTAAAATAACATATATATTTTTATACGTTTTGTATTTTACCTTTCAGCAACAAAAACAAGCAATTCACTTGCGAATAAGCGAACCTTTATAATAATAATCATGAATTATTGAAATTTCCCATGTTTGATATCCGCAGATAATAAACTTAGCGAATTTCAGACAGATTAATTATTATATTGAGAAAATTACATCCAAAACCAAATTAGAAAAATACCAAAAAAATAATCGTTCATTGGAACTAAATATTTCTTTAATTGATAAGTATAAATAAACAAGGCTTAAAAAGATTTTAATTTTGTCTGTAATCTGCAGGCTTTGTATTTTATGAATGTGAATGTACTTTCAAAGAAATGTTTAAGATATATACACGATGCAGGATTAAAATAGGAATGGCAAAAAAGAATTTTTATAACAGAAAACACAAATTTCAAATCTTATAAAATATTTATTTTCATCGTTTATTTTTTATTTTTTTTTTTTCAGATTGTTTCACGTATATTAATAATAATATTTATGTATAGATAATATATAACATTGCTTTATGCATTAGGACGGACTCGTTCACTTGTATTTTAAGTACATGAAGGTATTCGTAATAAATTACTTAAGTAAACAATTTATTTTTATTGCAATATTTCGTTTCCACTACCGATCTATATTTTACATTAATTATTATCAATTTAAGTACTGAAATTCATCAATTTCGAAAAATTAAAACTATCGCCGATACACAGATTATTTTACCGTACTCAACCGTCGAAGTCACTCGGTATTTACCGCGGCGAATCCGGTCAATACCGGTACACGCGCACTAACTGCGCTTTTTTTAACGAATTAATGTATTTCTGCTAATAACTGTAATAACCGATAATTTTATGCAATTATTAGCAGAAATAAGCTTGGAATCTTCGTATTTTTTTTTTTAATTTGAGCAAATCTATCCGCCGTTACATTAAACGAAATACTGGTAAAAGAAGAGCTTATGTCCTTCACACACACACACACGATTCAACTAATCAAATCACCGTTCTGTCTGAGCATTTCCAAGCGCATCTCGTGTTCTCTCGCCTTCAATCGTAGCGACGCTATGCTGGAACTCCGGCGATCCACGTCCGGGGGCGTCACCGGAGCGCTAGCTGCTCCCGGACTCAACGGTGGGGACGCGGTAAACTCTTGAGCCGGCAGTTTGGGCCGTTGCGCCGCTGAGATATTGGCTAGAAGGGTCTGGAAGGAACTGGCCGAGGGGTAAAGACCTACGGAAGGGGGTAAGAGGGGTGGGGCGCCTCTGTGGTAGTGGGAAGGCGCCGGAAGGTACCCGGGGAGCATGTGAGGAGGGTAACGGAAAGTTAGGGAGTCGAAGGGTTTGCGTAGGCCGAAAGGTATGCTGAAAGGATTCGGTAAGGAGGGTGCGACTACGGATGGAGTTGGGGCGCCGGGTGCTTGCGACATGTAGGGGGTGTAGGGTGGCCTTGGGGACCGACCTTCTCTTGTTTACGCCATTTAGCCCGACGATTTTGGAACCAGACCTGTAAAGATGGGAAAAAAGTGTTAATTACGAATTTACGTGCATATACAGGGTGTATCAGATATAGAGGTAAATATAATAATATGTACTAGCTGTAATCATGTACAATCAAAAAGTCTTAATGCACAGGGGGTCTCTCTATAAGCATTAACGAGAAAAAATATATTTTATAAATGCCGTGGGCTAGAGCCGCACCTGTGCCCAACCTAAATGCTGTATACCCGAGTATACCCCACATACCACTATCATTCAGCCATTACCGCTGTTAGTTTTATGTGGCTCGCCGCTTGGAGTGCAAGCCACTTCGAACATTTTATTTAAATTCTTCCCGTCTCGAAAAAACGATCCTTTTCAGGACCGTCATGATTTCATATAAAGAAGGTGTAGGTATATGCCGCGTGTTTGTAATGAAGGTTTGAACTAAGTCGGTGTTGGAACACAAGAAAGTAAACGGATCTGTCATAAATAAGGAAAACGTAACCTATATTTGAACTCGCATTATATAAACGACTATGGATTGGTGTTTCTGCTTGTAAAAATAAAATGTAATTAATTTAACTTTACTAAATTATGATTTTACAATTCAGTATTAACTGGCGTTTAACTAAATTTATTTATTACTTTAAATTATAACATACAATTAGTATAATTATAAAGTGACAAAACTGCATCTCTCAGTTCTTCTATGGTATGCATGCGGTTTCTATAGATCCTATTTTTTAGACAGCCGAACATGAAATAATCTAATGGGGTTAGATCAGGCAATCTTGGTGGCCATCTTTGTGCTCTAACGAACCTGTCAGCAAAAAACTGTTGAAGATATTGGCAGGTTTGTCGAACAGTATGTGCTGAAGCATTATCGTGCTGAAAATAACCTGCTTCAAGCTCATTTTCTTGTAACTCTGCAATAAACAATTCCAACATCTGTTGGTAACGTTGGGCTGTTACAGTTTACTGTAAGAAAATTGGCTCTATTATTCATTGCCTGGACATAGCTAACCAAACTACAACTTTTACGGGATGCAATTGCGTTTCTCGAAATTCGTGTGGATTTTCTGCAGACCAGATATGATAGTTTTGTGAATTGATATAGCCTGTTAGATAAAACCGGGCTTCATCCGAGAAAAATGATTTGTTTAGCAAGTCAATCGCCCCTTAAATTGTTATTAAACCAATGACAATATTCCAATCGCCTATCGTGATCTAATGGTAATAATTCCTGTACCGTAGAAACTTTATAGGGATGAAAATGTAACTTTCTTTTGACAGCTCATTGCGCTGAAGTGTATGATAAGCCTATAAAATTATAAAATGTAATAAACTATTTCACTTAATGTTAATATTGATTTTTTACGTTTGTTGAGCTATTACCACAGATAAATGGCCTTATTTTCTTACAGTATTCAGAAATACTATTGTTGATGATATTAGATGTAAATATAAACGATTTGAAAAAAATTATAAGATAAATAATCGAAAGATACTGCAACACGCACGCCAATGTCGCTAAATGCCAAGAAAATTCATTTAATGTATGAAATTTGTATGTAGCTAACTTCGCTCATTAAATTGGTAATAAGTATAGATAATTTTTTTCGGAAAACAGTTTTTTTCTTACGACAATCTTTTTGAATCATATGGAATTTGGCGTCGGTTAATTATGTGTATAAAAAAAATGTGAAATCTTATCGTATGTTGGACAGCGTAAAATTGAAAAGTGAACTTTCAGTAATTTATGAGCGCGAGAACATGTGTGACATAGATGTAGGTGGTGTTTTGCCACTTTTAGTGTTCATAACACACAACAACTTAAAAAAAGTTTTGACGGGAAACATAAAATGTTGGATATTATTTGTATAACCTCCATGTCGACAGCAGAATGTGAACGATGTTTTTCCACCCTCAAACGCATTAAGACTTTTCTGAGAAGCACAATGTGAGAAGATCGACTGAACACATTTTTACAACAAAGTCATAGACGTCTTTTCCAGCATGAAAAATAAGAGAATGGATTTTATGTACAAAAAATAGGCAAGTTCTTATATTGTGCCCACCCTCTTTCATAACTCACGAGCCGCCACTGGTTGAAACCCAGGTACACATTGGAAAACTCGATGCAATTTATTAACCATTTAAATAAAATGACAGACACTAAAAACTGTACTATGATTTTTTTTGATGTATCCGATTTCTACATCAATGTACCCATTGATTTCACTCTGAATAAGACTGTACTAAAAGGTTTTCTAAACTAAAGGAATTAAAGTAAAACCAAAAGCTTAGAAAGTCGTTAAATTAACAGCTAATAAATTCGAATATTGAATTAATATAATATGAATGGAATACATATTTTTCTCACATCTCCCGACCTGTGGCAATTTAAAACGAATTATTCCAATTATACTTATATACTGTCTATCTACAACTCGCGATATACGTGGATGACACGTCGTTTTCCCGTTTCCGGCGTAGTTATTATTTATGGTCGTCCGTTTCTGAGTCAAAACCGGGCATAATCTATACGGTAAAATATCCCCTTATTTGACCGATCCATAATCCCGATAAGAGAGGATAAATTACGACTTCACAATACATTATTTATAGATGCCACGCGCTTAATGGCCTTCACTCTATAGCGTCGTCCTTATAGCCTACCACATCAGGTATATACCGGAAGTAATTTCGCCAATTCGAATTGCCGGGCAATCATGGTAAAAATTTAATATTTAATTTATGTTTCCAAGCGCTTCGTCATGTTTGCTGGGCTATTACGAACTTTTCAGATGTGGAGATTTTAATGTATAGGTGGTTTGTTAACTGGAATGCCAAAAAAAAATTCAAAAAAAACAATCGTTTTCTACACTTTCCGCAAAGAAATACATATCTGAAAAAAAAATTACTTCACATAAAGAAACTTCATTTTCAGATTAATGTTACTGCTTTCTTGGAAGCGATCAAACTATTTCCTTAAAACAATATCTTTTTCCCGCCTCCGTCTAGAAACACTCATTTTGCAGTACTTCAAAGGTAAAAATGTCCCTAAAGGTTGGCCACACTAGATTCCACATGACAGACGTGTAATAAATTGTCATTAAGCTACTGTTCAACCTTTCTAAGATGAACTGGTGTCTTAAGTGTACTTATTATTGATAAATAGATATTAAACTAGAAAGAAAATTACAGAAAAAGATTTATTCTCGGACACGTCAAAATTCTTCTTCAAAACTACGTAGAGATTGTTAACGATCTACTGGCCTCATATAAAGTCATGGGTTGCAATATGAGTCTAAGAGCCGGTTTATTCATTTCTGAGTAAACTGCCAAGTTGTGTCACCTTTGAGTAGAACTACTCGTCAAGTAAAGTTTCCTTACTGGCCAGATATTTTACTTGACAGCTCAAACACCGATTAAGATGTTACTTGACAATTTGACATTTGTTAAGTCGTGTTTGAAGGTTAGAAAACAATATACGATGGCTTTTCTGAGTACAAGATGGAGATATTTGAAGAATATGCGAATCTATTTATCAACGAAGAAATGGAAATTGTTAATCATATAAATCGGGATCGACGTACTTATATCACAGTAGCAGATTGCGGAAGGATGCACAAGAGTACTGCCGCAAAAATTATAAGAAAAGTTACCGTTGTATTAGCGCGTTTAAGAACAACGTTTATTCATTTGCCTGAAATGTCACATGATAGAAATGAAATAATAAATTTTATGAAATGTCACGTTTTCCAAATGTTTTGGGAGCCCTTGACGGCACACATGTGCGAATCCAATCGCCGGGTATAGCATAAATAAATTATAGATTATGTATAATGGTTACAACTTTTTATAGCAGGTGGTGCAAATGCAGAAATGTACAGAAATAGAAAAGGGTATTTTTTATTAATTTTCTATTAATGTGCAAGTGGTCTGTAATGCTTCTAATAAAATTATTGATATCGTTTCTTGTTGGCCTGGATCGGCACATTATAAAAATATTTTTTTTTTAATTCACTTGTTAGGATGCGTTTTGAAGTTGGAGAAATGGGAAATGGACTACTTTTGGGTGATAGCGGTTATCCTGTTAGAGAATATCTCATAACACCTCTAAATAATCCAGTTACTGCTGCGAAGACTTTGTAAAATGAAGCCCAAATACGAATTAGAAATGTAGAAGGAAGGACGTACGGAATTTGGAAACGACGCGACGGTTTCCCATACTTTCAGTAGGAATGATATGTTGTGTCCTTTTAAATCAGGATATCATTATAGGAACAGCCATATTGCACAATATTGCGTGTGAAAATAATGATTCTGTTTGATATTGGAGAAAATGTAGATTTAGGTGATATTGATATTGGGCAACAATTATTTTAAGGACCTTCTGTATTCTTCGAATGAGTCCGGAAGCATTAAATTCTGCGGTAACCTTTCTCCAAGTTAATTCTTTCTCATTGCCATGTGCATGCATCATTTTTTTATTTTCAATTACTGAGCAGTCATGTATATAGTTCGTCTCTCCCAAAAGTAAATAAAATTTGATGATCTGTCACGTTCAGCAGCAGTTCGTTTCATAATGAAATCAAATTATAGATCTCGCAATGAATATATGTAACTTCCTGTATGAATGCAATTCAAACTTACCTTAAACAGCACTATTCAAACTAAATTAATAATAAACTCGCGAATTCCTTAATAAAAATGTCAAAAATAACTTTGACGTTAATAAACGTCAAATTAAACACCGTAAACATGTGCTTTACATATATTTGCATACTATCTCTTTTTCACATGTATAAATTGATTTTTCGTCTCTCTTATTGTCTTACCAGAAACAATACTACTGACATAAAAATGTTGACTTCCGTCAAGTAGGTACTTATCATTTAAAATATCGCGAAAAGACACAAATATTTTACTAGTGACAAGTAAATTTAATTGTCAAGTACGTACTTGGCACTTCAATTGGCGGTGAATAAACCAGGCCTAAAAATACACTTTGTTGACTGCTACTTGGACTTTTCCCAAAAAAAAGCTTGGAGCAGTCAGTGACGAGCATGACGAAAGACTTCACCAGAACATTCTAGTCATGGAGAAGAGATACCAAGGCAAATGAAGCTCTGTTATGTTGGCAACTATTGCTGGCACTGAAGAGAGTTGTTGTTTCTGATGTGAAGTACATATCAGCACATTTTCCAAGCAAATATATTCACTTTGTACGACATTTTTTCATGATTTTACCATAAATATACTTTGCAAATTTCATTATTTTGTCACTCTGAAGTCCCGCCTGATAGAAAAATTCTAATTCTTCTAAGTTTAACAAGAAACCTAATTATGGACCCCAACATAACCTCATTTGTCAACAACATCAAAACTCACTTCTATATACCGTCGACTTACCTTTAAATAACAGAACAAAGGAGCTATTACTACCAAAAGATATTCTTATTTACAATTCCATTAGCACTCTACAGAACAGAAAATCGTTAATTTAAAAATCCCAAATTAATAAATCAAACAGGAACAGACGAGAAATACAAAAGTTAATTGGTTCCAATCTCCTCTATATATAATACATGATATACCTTATAGTTAACTAACATAATACGGAAAGAGAGAAAGATAATAGACAATAGATTTAGAAACGCACGCATCGGTACCTAATGGCGCAGTTTACAATTTCAAAACGTCACGAAATCTAATAATCTAACATCGTCCTCTCTCTCTTTCCGCGCGTCAGCGTCCTTCTCTCCGTGTCTCTGATTGTTTCTCGTTTCCCGGGCGCTATTTAATTAAATTAAAAAATTACATGTGGAACCGTCGGACCGATTAGCATGACAAAGAAGGCGCCGACCGAATTTGAAACAATATGTTAGTTTGTGGTAATGGGCCCGGCGGGTGGCTGAACAGCGGGGCGGCATTGAGCTAATTTCGAAGCCGGCGGGGCGTCCGTGTCCCAGCCCGCCCCTGTTTATG
The DNA here is from genome assembly GCA_004143645.1 of Protaetia brevitarsis. Lineage (NCBI taxonomy): Eukaryota > Metazoa > Arthropoda > Insecta > Coleoptera > Scarabaeidae > Protaetia > Protaetia brevitarsis. The sequence goes on along the minus strand of RXPK01002363.1, from coordinate 47,261 downwards.
TACCCCACACTTTCGGCCCGGCTATAAATACGGCGGGATTTATCGATGTTTGCACTGGGGAGCATTAAATAATCTTGGGCTCGTTAATTGCTGTCGATCGCTATTATTTCGTGACGTATATGTAAGGCCAGGTGATTCAGACAAAGTTTGGGCAAATACAGGGTGATTCTCAAGATATGCGACAACTTTAAGGGATGATAACTAAAAGTTCATATGAGCATATGTCCGAAAACGGATTTGGTTTTAAAGTTATTGAATGTAATAATAAATTATGAACTATGACTAACACGATATAATATCACAGTTGGTTCTTCAAAAACTATTGTGTTGAGAGGGAATTCTTTATTTCAGTCAATAGTTGTCAGAGTATTCATCACTTTATGCCAGTTTCTGTTTTTCTAAAATGATTACACCGAATGCTGAAATGTGTGATATGCATTTCGTTTACGGTCTTGCCAATGGAAATTCGCGTGCTGCTATACGTCTTTATGAAGAACGATACACGAACCGTATCAACATCCCGCATCATTCAATATTTGCCCGTCTTCACCAACGCCTTAGTGAAACGGGAAATTTAAAAAAAAACGGACGACTGATAACGGGCACCCATCTACGGTGAGAACTCCACAAGTTGAAGAAATGGTACTAAATGAAATTGAGGAACATCCTACTACAAGCACCAGAAAAATTGCATTTGCTTTAAACATTAGTCAGGCCACAGTTTGGAGAATATTGAAAATTGAAAGATCAACTGTTGTATCCATATCACATTCAACGGGTGCAAGCACTTTTGCCGGCAGATTTTCCGCAAAGAGTGGCTTTTGCTCAATGGATGCAACACAAAATCGCACAAAATCCTGACTATTTCGCTCAAATATTCTTCACCGACGAGGCTACTTTCTCTAGAAACGCGATTATTAATTTTCATAATAATCACATATGGGCCGAAGAAAATCCGCACGAACTAGTGAATGCCCATCATGGACATCAATTATCTGTCAACGTGTGGGCCGGAATCGTTGGAGATCATTTGATAGGTCCGCATTTTTTACCGATGCGGTTAAATGGCGAGGTATACCGCAATTTTCTTGAAGAGAAGCTACCACTACTGCTGGAAGAAGTTCCGTTGCAATTAAGATTACAAATGTATTTTATGCATGACGGTGCTCCGGTCAGTGCATTTTAGTTTAGTTGCTCGCGAGTTTTTTGGACAATACGTATCCAGATCGGTGAATAGGACGGGAGGGTCCACAACAGTGGCCTTCTCGGTCTCCAGACTTAAATTCTTTGGACTTTTTTCTCTGGGGTCACCTTAAATCATTAGTTTATACGACTCCCATTGAAAACGTCGATGAACTGAGAAATCGTATTAACGCAGCTTTTCAAACAATTCGAAATACCCCTGGTATTTTAGAACGGACTCGCCAGTCAATACGACGGAGGAAGAAAGCTGTATTGCAGTTGGGGCGATCATTTTCAACAGTTAGTATAAGTTAATTTATAATAAAAACATTAATTATGTTAACTTACTATTAAACATTGTATAACTTTAGAACTAAGCGATTTTGGACATATGTTCTTATGAACTTTTATGATCAAAATAACCCCAGGAATCAGCGTTTAAAGTTGCCGCATATATGAGAATCACTCCTGTATACACCTTATGGAAGGGTGACAAGTTGCTGTTTTCGATTACGCAAAGATTTCATTAGGACACTGAAATAGAAAAAATACTTTTAAGGAGTTTTACAACTGATGGAGGCAAAAACGTGTGGTAAAAATAAAGGAGTAGTTGCATTAGTGTCAAAGGCTAGAAAATGATGGTGCTTGAAAAGCATTAGTCTTATTTTGTACCATTCAGCAATAGTCTTTGGGCGGAAAATATTTGGATATGTCCCAAAATATGAAATTTCAATTCGAAAATTTTTGATCAATCATACCTATTGCAAACTCAATTCGGGGACATACTGTATAATTAAGAAAAACTCATCAGCCTCTAGTTTAATAATTCATACTATGCAATAACATGAAAAGACATTAACATCTTGAAAGGTTGTTAAATTTAAAATCTGCCTTCCATTCGGAAGATCCACTAACACTGTCACATAATTACAATATAATTCGTTAACTAATAAACTTCAACAAGCAATTGACGTTAAGGGAAACGTAGTTACCCCCAATGACATAGTAAGAAATCTCTGCGCGCGATTTTCAAGCTACAAAGTATGGAAACACAACAAAAACATTATTAAATTCTGAGAATTGAAAAGAATGAAGATACAAAGAAGATGATTGACATAATTAAAAACGTTTGGCAATTAGCAAGCTTTAACTATACTCTTTGGATGTTGCACATATGATCATTACCAAGAATAATGCGACACCTGCATTTCCAGAAAATAATTACATACATACATATATAGATGCCTGCCATATTAAGAGTTGCATATAGTATTACAAAATGTGGCTTCGCGTAGAAAGAAACTATAGGTAACATTTTATTTAAGCCTGTTTGATTAAATGAACATATAACAGAAAAATCGAGTAGAAGACAAAACTACTACAACAACCATTACAAAACGTATCTTGAACGTATAATCTTTTCTTGTCTCCCTTAAGTATCTTTTCCATTCGCGCCGTTGTTACTGAGTTATTGGAATGCAACGCACCTTTGGTGTAGAACGTTCCCTGCCTACTATACATAGGTATGGCGGTGTATGTCTCAAGTCTCAAGTCGCTTTTAGGTCTTTCGTGCGGCGAGTATCGTGTGATCTTATCTGCTACAGGATCAATTGGCTGTCCGATTACGCGACTTATTGGGATTGGTTGATTGCCCGGGAGGTAATATTTCGTGTAATCGTGGCAATGGGATCTCCCGTTACGAAAGCGAATTCGTATTATATATATATATATACATATCATATTATATAATATTATATATTATATATAGATGGGTATCCTGATTTCGTGAACGGTTCAAAGAGGAGCCCGCTTGTAATAACTGACATTGTATTAAGTATATATAAGCCAAGTCACGGTTGAATAGGTTTGCAGCTTCTTTTTTTCTTGTTTGGTTAAAGACAAAATAATAACGCTGAATTTTTGTGAATATTTGTGGTCTTAGACTGTATATAATAAATATAATAATGTTTATTGTCGTTAGTACACAGATACAATCGACAGTGTCAGATATACATAAAGTGACTACTACAAACTAAAACTTAAATAAAAAAACAAAGTTGTAATACAGGTAAATAAAAGTCAAATATATTAAAATGTCAATTTAATATTAGAGAGACCCATTGTCTTGTTATATTCGTCAATAGAATAAAACAGTGCTCTTGAAGAAAATTCAATGACCTTTGAATACATTTATCGATGGCTGTTTTATATGTGAAGCAGAGCGTATAATAATTACACATCTGTAATATGACATCGTTCATACAGCAGTCTTATAACCGGAATACTTAAGTCATTACAATGCGCGTAGCCCATATTACTGTGTTTCCTGATAAAATTGATTTTCGTTGCGTATTATAGAATATTAAATTTCAAACAGATATAAACATACAAAGATAATATTTTAAATTTTAAATAATAAACGACACGACTCTCTACCTGAAGCACCACCATACATCTAAGTACTCTCTTCTGACAGATAAAAAGTCTACGTGCGCATGGCGCCGAAACCCCAGAAAGATAATTCCATAACACAAACGAATTCCACATACGCAAAATAGAAAATGCGAAGAACATCCGTACCTATTACGTTTCTCAAGTTTCTAACACCGTAGTATGCGGAGTTTAATATACCTGCCAGTGTATACAATGTTCCTCAAACTAAGAAGGTAGTCTACTGTTACTCCCAGAAAACGAACTGACCTTACTTTCAGATGGATTTATTATCATATCTGATGTAAGGACCAGCAATTGTTCTTTCACTGGATCGAAATCGTAGTAAGGTTGTCTTTGTGCCATTCAACCTTAGTCCGTTATTTTCACACCACTCACTCATATTCTTCAACACGATATTTGCCTGAGCAGACGCTAGGCCTAATGTAGAGTCAGTTATAATACAACTGACATCATCCGCATCCTGTGATAATAGACACGAAGATAGTATATTACTTAAATCGTTTACGTAAATAATAAACAACGTTGGACCAAGAATAGATCCTTGAGGCACACCACAAACAATATTCACTGTAGAAGAGAAATACTCACCGTCCACTCCCTCAGCAGAATCTCGAACAGCAAGCACAGACTTACGGTTAGTGAGGTAGGAATTAAATAAATCATAAGCAACACCTCGCACACCATATGCCCACAGCTTCTCCAACAAAACGTCTACAGAATCAAATGCTTTTGATAAGTCTAAAAAGGAGCCTAACACACATTTGCCTTGATCAACCCCACTAAATACACAATTGAGGATGTTGTAAACAGCATCCGATGTCGACCTACCAGGCAAGAAGCCAAACTGACTACGTGAAATAATATTGTTGCGCTCGAAAAAATCAAGTAGTCTTACGTTTATAATTTTTTCAAATACTTTTGAGAATGCTGTGGGAATCGAAATCGGCCTATAGTTAGCTGCTTCGTGTTTGCTGCCTTTCTTGTGAATTGGAATAACTTTCCATTTTTGAGTTTGTCAGGAAATACACCACTCAAGATACAATATTAAAAATATCCACTAATGGTCCTGATATGTGTTGGGCGACGGATTTTAATATAAAACATGGCACACCATCAATTCCAGCAGAGTGTTTATGGCCTACTTCTAATATCCGTTGAAACTCATTTATATCAGTGGGTAAGAAGTAGAAGCTACGATTAAGACATGGCAAACTGTACGAATAATTAGCTCCCAAAGATACCCTATTTAAATAATTAAAAAACGATTCAATAAACAAATCGCACACTGCTTGCGGGTCGTTAATGATATTACCTGCTGCGTCATACAATAAAATAATGTCTACATCGGTAGTAGACGGTTTTGTAATTTTATTAATAATGTTTCACGCCGTCTTACTTTTACATCTGGACTGCATCATTTTGTTTCCATAGAAAGTTCTTTTAGTTTATATTATTAGCAATTTATATTTCTTCTTTTAGGATTTTATCACATTTAATAAGATGGGATCTTTGTGTGCGTTATATAGATTATAAAGGTCTTTAATTTCGGTCGCCATTTGTGATAGTTGTATGTAACTGGTAATTTCACAAATACTTTTATGTATACATAATATAGTCTGTCCATAGTTAAAATATATCGATTTGACTTATTCACCAGCACTAGAACTTCAGAAAAGAAATGTTTACTCAATCTTTCGAGCATGGGTGATTCACAAGGGCGTATTCACAAAGGTTATTATACTAAACATTTATGTTCGATTTTAAATATAATGATATGCATACACCGTAAAAATATAGAGTAATTTTGCCTATGGTAAATCAGGAATATTACATGAATAACGGTCGTGAATTTACCACAATAAATCATGTAAATTTTTGGTTTACATGTTTTTTTTCTAGGATATTTAACATGAAAAAGAAATTTCGGTAAAATTTATAGCTTTTCATGTAATTTAAGATGTAATAAAATTCAAAGGAAAATACAGGAAAAAACATATACAATTTTGTATTTACTCTCAAAATTTACTTAAAAGTGTAAAATTGAAATTTTTTTGGGGTATTTAGTGCACTTTAAAAGTAATTTTACTAGTGAACTATAAATTTTGCTGTAAAAATATTGAGGATCTTTTATATATTTATTTGTTTTTACTTGAATTTTCGGGTAAAACTATAGATATCATGGAAAATACGAAAGTCATACGCCGCAAGTGATTGGTTATTGAATGATTTATCTGTGCGCGTAGGTATTCTATCTTCGTTGTGTCGAACTTATATTATTGGCTCAATGATATCATGTACGTCACAAACAATCGTTAGGTTTCGAGTAAGCGTGTTCATTCTTTGATCCCTGGTTGAGCGATTCACGTATGACCTATTAGGTGCTAAAAGAATTAGGTAAGTGCTTGCTCTCTTTATAAAAATACCTATGAAATTACCACTCAGTGTTCGGTAAATATAGAGTTCATATAAACATATTGAACACGTACAATCTTTGAAAACACATCAGCATGTGAAATTTACTAGATGGTAGAGAAATTTTACCTTATGGAAGCAAATTTACCTGTAAAATTGTAGCAACTTTGTTACAACGATTTACATGTAATTTACTGCAACTTTTTTACACGTGAACTGGTATTTACAGTGTAGGTAACTGTACTAGTGAGAGGTAATTCATTTTGAAACACCTTGTATTTAAAACTTTCAGTTTGAACGTCAAGTAATAAATATCATTATGTGGAAGTTCTAACCGAGCCATTTTTTTTTTTGTAGTGTTAATTTAAAATTTAGAGCGCATTAGTGGTACTTAAAACATGAAAACAGTGTTAAGTTAATTGAGAAACGGTTAACTGAACCATTTTCTTCTACCAGTGCATTGTGGTAGTAATTGTAGATCAGTCCATTAACATCAATACTTATATTCTTTTTCTTCGTACAGAACGAAAATAAAAGAATCGTAATCACACTCAACCTATAATAATGCACACACATAGCAAAGAAAAAAGTTACAGCCTCCGTATAATCATTGCTTCTTTATTATCCTAATTATCGCTTTAATTAAACCTTTGAAGTAGTATATCTGTGTATGTGAATGTCGGTGTTGAAAGTGTTATTTTTTTCTCAAATAAAACTAAAAGAAAAACCATTCTGTTACAGTTTACAGGTAATTTCGTCTGAAAATATATAATCACGCCAACAACTATACATACACACACGTCCAAAATTACTATTGAATGCCTTCCGAGAAGGATATCTAAGTAATTGTTTAAATTGTGTTGTGAGCGTATTATCGGTTGACACGCAAGGCGTACCAAAAAAATTACGTCCACTTAACATTGCGAGGCAAAATATCGCGGGTTTTAAAAGAAAAAAATAATAGCACGACGCTATTCTCCTCATCAGAAATCGTTTCGAAGGGTGGTATTAGAAAGTTTCTGCAATCTAATTCAGCACCGAGAGAAAAAAAGTGTTGTATTAACTAATAAAATGGTGTATTGAACACTTTTTTCTTTTTCAATATGAGCAATGATATTTTAGTGTTAATGCAATACGTAAAAAATAATTTTTTAAATATATAAAAATTGCGTTAACTGAATAATAATAAATGTTATAAAAAACAGACTACGCGTGATTCTTTAAACATTAAACATGTACAATTTCTACCTGCTAATTGAATAATACAACAACATTATCCCAACACAGTTACTTGTTGTAGACACACGAAGTAATAATTGTCTCTATAAATTTATATAATATTGGTTTAGCACTATAAATGTTGATTCAAAACTTATATTGTTCATTTAACCTACCTGTAGTATTCATCGAATGATTATTTGCATGTAATTCAACATCTTTAGGTGGTTATACGAAAAAGATTTTCTTGTTAGTGGAACCATTTTCGATTTTGCTTAAAATCACGTTACTGATCGGGCGAGTTTTTACATTTTCATCGATGGATGCATCGATTACTGTATCATAATGTATTAAACAGAGATATATCTGTAATCGATGAAATTAAAAATCCGCCGCACATTCAGCAATTAGTCCATTGATAGCAACGCATAGCTATATATTGCCTAATTAGGAAAACTATAATAGGTAATAGAAGAAAAACGTTTACGGCATTATATACTAAACTTATATTAGCTTAATAACATAACTAAAATATTATAAATTCATACATTTGAAAGGAAAGTACAATTTAACATTTCATAATAAATCATTAATTAACAACATTTAACCAAATTCGTTATCAGCATTTACCGATTTCGTAATACTACCCACCAAATAATCATTATTTTCAACGGAATTGGTTTTATTAATCATATTAATCGATTTACTTAAACAATTAGAGCAAAAATGATTTTTACGATTACATTTATCACATATTTTGCCATAAGCTGGACAACTGTTTTGCGCATGCGTAAAATTACAACGTGTACACCGACCTGTTCTAGAATTGTTCGAATCCGTTACAAACGATCTTGTTTGAATTTGCCGGACACCTCTTTCCAATAATCTTCCATCCTTGTGTGGCCCTTGGATGAAACGTGTCTTCTGTCTTGCTCCTGCATCCGGCTGTCGATCGATGTGTTTTCCAGCGTAATTTCAATATTATTTAAAATTTCTCGAACTTCCTTTCCTATACAGTGTAACAGCGTCGCTACTTGTATTTTGGCTGTTTTCTCACTGCAACCACTCGCGGTAGAATATAATTCCCAATCTTCTTTGAATTGCCTCAATTTTTTGCTAGGTCGCCCTCCATTTTCATCTTCTCGGTTGAGATATAATCTCCATTTTTTTTTTTCCTTTCTGAACTTTTTTTTTTATAATTTGTTCCACTTTTTCTTCCTTTCACTGATTTTTTTTTGTATTTTGTTTGTTTTTTATTCTGACTGCGCTATGTTATAAGTATATATACTGCGCGATGGGTTTTGATTACCTTTATTATTCAATATTAATGTTACAGAAACTTACAAACATAGGTCTTATTGCTACGGAGGTTGGATACTGACTGACTATACGCATGTGCGATCACCTATATGAAATAGTATTAAATATTACATTTCATTGAGTTAACACCGATAGTAAATATTTAAAAAATACCTTTTTTCAAATGTCAAATCGACAATTTGTGGGATTAACCAACAAGATAAAATATTGGTTACGCTGAAAACACTATAATCTTGTTAATTAACTCTGAAGTGTTGTTAACATATAAATATGTATGTTGTTCAAATAGTGGCATATGATTCACTTAAATGCAACATGGTTAAATCAATGCTCAAATTCGTGACACTACGAAAAATGTTGAAATAACCATTTCATTTCTCTCAGTGAGTAAATCCATTCCGTGCCTCTTCTAGATTCAATTAGAGGGATGCATATAGCATATATACAAAAGCTACACCTCGCTACTCAATCGGTCTTTTCCTTTCCTAATAGTTCGGAATCGGTGAGGCGTCGAGAGAACAAGAAAGGGCACCTGTTATACTACTCGCATCTTGTATACGCTCCAAAGTTCCCCGAGAGTAAATGACACATCGGTCAGGAAGCGAGTCATTTCAGAGAGGGCTCGTGGTTTTTTTCGGACGCAAAACGCACGATCACGGAGCTCAGCGCCATTAAGCTTAATTAAATAAATTACATGTCTCCATTTCACGGAGAACAACGTGGTTTCTTTCTTGGATCTTTTCTGCTAGGGCGCAGGTTGGTTTGTATACGGAGTCGGGAATGTGCTTACAGATTTTTATTCCATCCCGAATTGAATTGTTTTAATTGCACTATAGCCGACAATTTAATTTTGTTTTGAAATTTTTGTTGTAAAAATGTGCGATTTGTCAAAATACTGAGGTATGTAACATGTGTGCCAACTTACAGTGTCAAACTCCCTAGTGTCAAAATTTCTCTTCTATTTTCAATTCAAAATTAAGATTTGTCGGCCCAAAAAACATTTGCTGTGTTCGCAGAGGAATCACAAACTAGTCAGAGCCAATAATACCGTGAAATCATCAGAAAACTGTTTTGGATTTCTTTGAGTCAATCGAATCGCGTCTGACTAGTTTGTGATTCCTCTGCGAACACAGCTATTGTGTATCACACAGCCAGAAAGTCGCAAGTTCATATGTTTTTATGTTTACTCCGATCAGGCGTTGTCAATGTTTCGAGCAAATTTTCACAGATGTATATTGTATTTTGTATAAGATTTAGTTAATGAATTGATTGTTTAATTTATTTAGTTTAGTGTTCAGTTGTTTTAAATTAAATTCATTTATTTATTTGTCTAGCGCTCGCTAGTTTGATTCATTGTTTATTCTTTTGGATGTTGGTGTACAGATTTTGTGCGTTGCGTTGCCACGCAAGCTGTTGTTGTTACAAAAACGTCTGGTGAATTGTATGAGCCAGTTCCTTGCTAGACGCTAGCGTAAGTACATGTGTTTTTTGAATTCATTGCTGCCATTTTGTTAATACGATATTTTGATTTAAAGATTTGTTTGGCTTATATTGAATTTTATTCTGTCCATCAAGGAATTCGCGTAATATTAATTGTTATTATATTGTTGTGTATACATTTTAGATATAAGATCATTTATTATTTTTGTTCAGAAAGATGTTTTAGTTTAAAATTTTTTCGTTTTTTAATTTTGCTGATTTGTATTTAATTATTAATCACCTCCGGTTGGGTGAATAGAAGCATTGTGCTTGTATTTAAATTTTTCTTTTGTAAATTTACTTGAATTGACCACGTTTAATTTAGTTTGTTTTAATTGTGAAACCACATGGATGTATTGAAAAAAAAAATATCTTCCTGAACTAATTTGTTTTTTGCTTTGTTATAGGATTTAGCATTGTCCTATTGCAATTTAGAATTAGTTGCAGTTTTGATTTAGACCAGAACCCTCTGGTCACGGTTTTTTTTCTGCAAAAATTTGTAATTAACATATTTTTTTCTTTTTTTTATTATAATAAATTCTTGATTGTTTATATTAACGTCATTCAAAATTCTGTTCTTTTATTTTTATTTAAACCTTTTCAATTTTTGGGGTATTGAAGAAAGTCAGATTTCTTTCACTCACAATTTACTTTTCGTGATTAGATTCAAGTTTTAATTCGCGAGGGTAACTCTGAGATTAATTGTTCTTTTGCGCCATTTTAATTTTTCATTTTTATTATTTCATTTGCATTTTCAATTTAGTCAGTACACAGCAGTACGTTCAATAAATAATTTTGTTAATAATATGAATATGAAGGAATATGTATTGATATTTTTACGTATAATTTTCATAAAATTATTAACTATATTAACCCAATAAAGTATTAAGTAACCCAAGGCCAGCAGTATAATAAACTCTTCTTAAACAATGAAAAAGAAAGCAAGAATATTTGACATTTTTCAATCACGGACAAACGAATATAAACTAAATAGTTTTTTGCAATTAGTGCCGTAACCATACCATTTATTCCACTAGTGCCGTAATAGGGTCTATTACAGCACTAGTTGCGAAATAGAAATGGAACATTTAAGCAATTTATTTTAAGTTGGTCACATTGCAACAGAAATGGAGATGTCAATATGACATTTTGTAAGCAAGTTTGAGGTTATTATATAAAATTCATTGTAGATTTGATATTTTTAATTAATCTTTGAAATAGTACAACTATATAAACAATTTATATTAACGTTTGAATTATCTTTCGAAGTGATAGTGATACGTGTGCAGTACAAACATTCTGTTGAAAATTATCGTTCTCTGCGATAGTGATATTGCTTCTGTTGGAGTACTCAAACTGTGAACCATTCCCAGAAGTTCCAGGTAGATTCACATTATTTTCCTGTGCAAACATATTTCCAACATCAATTTTATTTTTCATAGAAGAGGCAACGTAACCTTCAGCAACAGCCGTGCTTTTCTAGCCACCTAATCGTTTTATAGTTAAAATATCACCTCCAGTATTTGCTATATGTGTCGCACTGGATCTTCTAAAACAATGTCCTGTATAAAGATGAGGATCTGGTAAATGAAGAAAACTGGCAATTTGTTTAGGAACATTTCCCATGGTGTTAATACCGATAGGGCTATTAATTAAGCAGCATGACGATAAGTTAGAAAAAAACGTTTGTGGTAAATGTTTAGGCCGCAGATTATTATATTTTTTATAAGTTCGATGCAGTTACATCAATCACTGCGACATTCTGGTACATTGTTTTTTGTTTTAGATATGTTGACTATAATGGAATCGGAATTGTATTGAAGATCTTCCACACATATATTAATTAATTCTTCTCGCCTACAGGCTCCATTATACCTATTACAAATAACTAGAATATAAAGAATTTACAAAAAGTAACGAAATAAAATCAACACTAACCTTTATAGCTAAGTATATTTTATCATCAGCTTGTTTCAAAAATCTATGAATATCTTCTTGTTCTAAAATTTTAGATTTTTTTGTTTGATAACCTTTAGATAGCCGTTTTAATAATGCTTGAAGTTTCATATATTTTGATATATCCACATTTCTATGTACATTTAAACACGATCTTAACATCGAATAAATCGACCATAATGATGACGATTTATAATCTTTACGTAGCATTTCAAAATAAGCAAGTAAGACGTTCTCAGAAATATGAAGAATTTCCTTTTCTTTGCACCATTTTTCAAAATTTTTGTATCGCTTTTGATACATAGTGTACGATTTCTCCGGAAGTAAATTATTAATGGTTTTTCAGCAATTTGCCGTATTTCAGGCGGAGTGCATGAAAAGTTGTAGAACTCATATTAATATATAATATAGTTACTTTAGTAATATATAATAATAACAAATTTCAAAAATGTGTCAATTTTAAATTAACTTATCAATTTAAATCTTGTGCCAAACCAAGGTGACAACTGGTGACAACCGCCACAAAATTTCCCTAGATTATCAAATTTTTCTCGTTTTGCTTTTACAAAAAGAGAAATTTTAAAACTAATTGCAAAAAATAGCAATAAAAGACCGTTTCATTTGACATTAAAGCACTCATTCAGTCAAGAAACTAAAAACTCTGAATTCGTACTTTGAAACGTCAAAATGAAACTTGTCTTTTAATATACTATTAAGACTCGCGGACTTGATTGATTTCCTCAAAATCTAATTACCTTTATTATCTTCTCCTCTCGTCCGTTCCTTCATTTATCCATCTCATCTCGGGGGAAGGACGGTCTACAACATATAAGATATAGTATACCCGCACTTCGCCCGATTCGAGATTTAAATGAAAGCGTAAAATGACGTATTATTACAAACTATAAAAATTAGATCCTTGCCGCTGTTATACTCGCTATTAGTCGCTTCTGAAGCAGCGTGTATTTATGCATGTAGATGCCACGGCACAGATAGCGCAAGACATCAGGCCTGGGTGTGTGTATATGATGGCACCGAAGACTGGGAAAACGGTGCTTCGATTTACGAGTAGGGACGGAACGGAGTTCTAATTTCGTAAATTTAATAATACCGAGCGCGTAATAGTGTGCTGCCGTAGTTGGAAACTGAGATAATTAGATGATAGAGTGGAGCAGCGTAAGGCAAGCAATAAGATATGATGATGATGATAATGGTGGAGATTGCTGGTATACTCTAATAATACAAATTTTTTATATAGGTTCTAGATAATTATGGTTAATTTACTGTACAAGGAAATTAGTTCTTGTATACACACTGGGACAGTATGGTTTAATTGTTGGTAGACAATTAAAAACCTTTATACACTCACAAGGGAACACCGGCGGGTGTCCCCCTCCGATTTCGATGAAACTTAACAGATCGAAAGAGTACTTAAAATAAGATGACACGTATTTTTTTTTTATCAGCGTATCGCCGATTGGGGTAAGCCCGCCCAAAGTTTGGACGATTTTTCAATTTTTGCAAATATTTCCTAAATTATAACAGATATTAAATTTTCTTTCTTAACATAATTTGCAGCATATTGCATGACCCTAAGGGTGCGTCGTCCGTATTCGCAAAAAGTTAATAACGGGGGACGAGGTACCCCATACCCCACATTTTTTTAATAAAAAAAAACGACAGCGATGGTACAACCTCTAGATGTATATGGTTTTAGACTGTGGAAAAATTTTGTTAGAACTTTTTCGGATATAGTGATTCTTATGAACTACGACATAGATTAACATCAGAAAAATAATATTATAAGTTGCAATCCTTAACCCATAATCAGTTTTTCTCCCCAAGATTTTTTCGACGTATTCAATTACTCGTGTATAAAAGTGGATACGTTGAGGAAAAAACCTGGGCCCTTTAAAATCCTGTAGAGTTTGTTTTAACAAGATGCGCAGTCTACACCCTTGTGTAGTATTTGCAATAAACCGCTATTGTGCGTGTTCATGGTGCAAACAAAATCTGTGTTTTAACACACTTTTACAACAGACTATCACTACTGTATAGCTTACATAGCTTAATTACTGTATGTATACTTACTCTTGTTCGCTATTGCAATACATATATACCAATAATCCGCATTACAGTATTGTCATGTATTCAAACTTTATAAGCATTATAATGTTTTAGTTTTAGTGTTTAGTTATATATAATATGCAATAAAAATATATATAGAAAATATATTAGGAAAACATTTAAAAATATATATGTTATGTAGCATTAATAATATTTATTGCAAATGTTTTCTCAATATATTTTTCATACTCTGCAAGAATATTTTGCTTTGTATTTCGTAAATATTTATTTCATATAAAAAAAAAGATTGAATTTTTGCTTTTGTACATTTGGTGTGTAGGACGAATAATATAAAATGGGTAAAATATGCATACATATTAAGTAGGTATGTACCTATTTAAAATGATAGTTTAAAGATTAAATTAGATATATATCTAATATGATTTAGTTAGTATCTAAGTTGAGCGCTGTAACTTTTCTATTAATATATCTGCGTTTTGTATTATATATTTGTAATATTTGTAAGTTGCGAACGTCAACACAACACCACTATTCATTACGGTGCCGGTGTTACATGATTTAGTATTGTTTATGCGTCTATGGATTAGGTACATAGAATGCATACGCGCACGTGCGTATCATCAACGTTTTCATCCGTTTGTCCGTTACATGTTATAGTTCATAATAGTATACGATTAGGGCAGATTAGAGTTAACTGTGTAATTAATTGTTGCGGGGTGTGTTTTAGTGTTTGTGGTGACTACGAGGTAAGCAAAACTTTGAACATGTCATGGCATTTATAAGATAATTGGAATGCTCAATATCGCTATGTACAGAAATCGTTTAATAATATAATTGTAGGAATTTTATGCATCATATATGTACTGCATCTACCAGATAAATTGCTAGTTGATTTGCTTAAGAGATTCATCTCGGTAGATAAGCGTCATAACCTCAAATAGAAATTAGAATACGTTGTGTTGTATTATTGTTTGTACGTAGAATGTTTTCAAATATTATGAAATAAAATAAAAATAAGTATCGTAAGTATTAGAATGTAGCTACCACTCCAATTATTGTAAATGCTCCAAATGTATTAGTAGGTGTTGATAATGTTGTACGATGTTTTATTCATGGTATGACTTAATACAATTGGTATTGTTTTAGAGGCCACAAGGAAACGCCATGAGAGCGCCACTACCTAAGATATGAAAAAAGCCATAGGGTTGTACCTGGCACCGGCCAAGGCTAGACTTAAAAATGAGTATTTCTAATTTTTATTGGCTTATTGAAATAAAATGATAATAAATACGTTTGTTTTTTATTTAGAACACTTCAATTAAAAAATAGTGATTAATTTGATAAACCTTCAGTATGCCTTAAAAGATGCCAGAATTATTGATTATTAACTTGCATGGTGAGTGTGAAAAAACAAGTTCTTGCCTTTTAGTCAACTCTATGTATGTTTCAACTTTTCGTTATCGACGTTATACATTCTAAATAATCAAGAACAATTTTAGTTCATTTTGACAAATTAAATAGATTGCATAAAAAAATCTCAATTTTCATATAAATAATATTTTACAAATATTTTAGAAAAAATATAGCGCTTACATTAATTTTAAAATATGTAATAAATATTTTAATCGAATATTTTATCTATATTTAGAAAAAAATATGAAAAATATATTAAAAAACCTCTCACGAAAAATATTTATAAAATATATTTTTAAAAATATCTATGTAATATTTCTGGTTGTTAGGGTTAAGTGAAATTTATGAATGTTTTCTTAAAACTCTGATGTATTAATTAAATACAGCTACATGTTTTTTTTTTATTATTCCAAACAGCTTTATAAAACAACGATAGATACTGGACGAGGGAGAGGAGCCCTTTCGCATAAACATTTTATCATTAAATTAATACATGCGAGGTATAAAATATGCTACGGCAAGCATAGGACACGTTTAGTGATGCATAAAATTCCGAAGTTAAATAAGTGTCTTCCGGCTTTATACACTTGCCCAATTAAAATAATAAATTCGCCATAAAAAATAAGCAGTTTTAATTAACTTTAGATACGGACAGACCACTGCAAAAGCTACCCTACGTATATACGCACGAAGTTAACGCAATGCGTATATACAGGAAAACACTTATTTACTTTTAACGTCTTAATTGGCAATGAAAATTTATCGATACGACAAAACTTAAGTTTCATTTTTATTACTACGTTATATAGAACTACGTATGTGTATGTACGGGTAGCAAAAAATATAATTTCTCCATACATACGACGTGTAGTTGTACAGGGCAGCTTGTAGAACTAGCACAATTTACACGTGTTAAGTCACTCGGCCTTTTACAAATGCCGAACGTTCGATCATGTTCTCTGGTGGCGCGCTTGTTTGTATGTATGTATGTGTGTAGTACTTACAATCATATTTATGGATTGCTAATACATTTTAGTTACCCGTATAGTGTGTAGGAACGAACCACAGCCTATATTGTCAGGTGGTTAATATGAATAGATTAGTGCGAAACTGGCTGTAACGCCGGATATATTTTGCATAGTAATTTTTTAATTGCTACAGCCTTGTGGGACAGGTAAGCCTTTTATACGCGCATAGTTTGGCCCTCATGGTTTCTGTATTTTAATAAAATCAACATACGCTGGAATGTTACGGTGTTGGTAGATTAATGTTTAAAGCATATAAAAAAATAATGATAAGTAAGCTCTAAACTGAAAATAGTCTGTACTCAATTCAACCTTTAGAGCAAGTATGGGCAACCTTTGACATGTTGTGGGCCAAACTTTAATGTGCAAATACGTTCGCGGGCCGCGTTTAAAACTAGTGCATTTTAAAGTAGTGTTCATAATTTTTAGCGATAGATATGTTATTATAATGCAATTTATTAAAATAAGAAAATGAAAAACAAAAAAAAATTAGGTACAACATTATAATTAAATCCTGAAATTTGGAATTATTACAAACTACGAAAGTTAAATAGCGACAACGAAATCAATGAGACCCTTGAGAGCTTGAATTTGGGAAACTAACACAGTAAGTTTGTTCGCGTCGCATGAACTATTTGCACTATTATGCAGTTTTGCACACAAAAGTTCTAAATAGTGCAAATAGTTCATGCGACGCGAACAAACTTTATGTAACCATTTCTATTAATTTTTTTGTCTTGGGGTTGTAACTGTCATTTCCTATTTTCTTATGTCAGAAAAGTATAAAAACAGTCGATTATTTCCCACAAACTTTGCTTTTGTGACCAAGACAATGATATTTTAAAATTTACAAGCAAATCCAAAATGAGAAGTACATATTAAGTTTGTTCGCGTCGCATGAACTATGTGCACTATTATGCACTTTAAGAACTTTTGTGTGCAAAAAGTTCTTAAAGTGCATAATAGTGCAAATAGTTCATGCGACGCGAACAAACTTATTATGTCGTTCGACGTAGAATACGGGAATTAAAGGCATCAGTGACGGGAGTGAATTCATTTACGATAGGAATGACAATAAATATGTCTGTCAAAGTGACAAGTATCTGCATTTTCGGTTTTAGATTTGTTTTTTTTTGGAAAACTAAACAAAAATATCACAACGAAGATGTATCAACCACTCAACCTGCTTTGATAATGTATTGCTATATTGTTCAGGCGCTATTTTAAATTTTGACAGATCCAATGTTCCAACGTCCCTCCATTTAAAACGTGTACACTCCCAAAGCTGATATAATAGACTCGTCCCACGATTTCAGCGCTCAAAACGATGTGTATGTGTACTTCTCATTTCACTATACCTATTTTCTAATTAGATGATGGCTTCCAAGAGGTTGCAAACATGAAGCAGACGCGTTTTGCTATGTTTGTGGTCAGTTTATTAAGACAAGAGCATGGTATAGGGGAGAAAAGAGATCCATGAGATTTGCAATTCCAAGCATTTGGCGGAAACCCACTGACCACTCAAGCAACTGCTACTTTTGCATTGTGGACCCTTTCAAACGCCGTACTAGCAAAAATGCACCTGCTGTCATGTATCCGGATCTTGCTTCATCCATGGCCCAGTATTACACAGCCCTCAGCTTCGACTACCTACTTCTCCTAAGATAGATCAGGCGTCTTCAATCAGCAACAGTGAGTCGGAGTGTGAAGCAAATATTGTAGAATCAGATGACATGATCAATGTAGAACGACTTAGTTAGAGATCTTGGACTCTCCAAGTCCAATGCTGAGATTTTGACCTCTAGGCTGAAGCAGTGGAACTTGCTGGATGAAACTGTGCGAGTCGTGGATCAGAGAAATCGTCACCAAACTTTTTCTAGCTTTCACACCTATCTAGAAGGGCTTTGCTTTTGCCACGATGTGACTGGGCTATTTGAGGCAATTGGAATCGCCTATAAACCAAATGAGTGGCGTCTCTTCATTGACAGCTCTTTAAGAAGCCTCAAAGCAGTACTGCTGCGTAATGGTAATAACTTTCCATCTTTTCTCCTGGGTTATTCAGTGCACCTCAAAGAGGATTACTTTAACATCAAGACCTTGCTGAAAGTTTTGAAGCATGACAAGTATGGGTGGGAGGTCATCGGCGACTTCAAAATGGTGTCATTTCTCATGGATCTGCAAGGTGGTTTCACCAAATTTCCATGTTATCTTTGTCTTTGGGACAGCAGGGACACCAATGCACACTACAACAAGCGCGACTGGCCACAGAGGACAGAGTTTTCTATATGGGAAAACAATATCAAATGGGAGCCACTGGTACACCCTCTAAAGGTGCTGATGCCACCACTGCACATAAAAAGCTCACCCGTAAGAAGAAAATATTGGTGATATACACTGTATCCACTTAAATATGAGACTAATGGGAAAAAAAATATTATTGAATCTATAAAAAAAATTTATATAAAATAAAAGGCACTGCTTCTTTAGAAATATATTTGGGGTTTAAAATTAGCATTCGTAATTTTGTTTATAATTAAGAAAAAAAAAAGAAATTTTCTTGAGAATAAATCACCCTTATTTTTAAAGATATGAAGAAGCTCCATTAGAAAAAAAGTACATCAAATTCCTGATTATGCCAAAATACTAACTTTCAAGTAAAAATCGAAAAAACACATTTTTATAAAAAAAAATTAAAAAGGTATTTTTTTCAATGTTTGGCTCATATTATGTAATTTTGTAGAATTCCATTTCCTTAATTTCTACTTTGAAAATTTGTATTTTGGCACATTTAGGGAATTAAAGTAGTTTTTGCTAATGGAGCTTTTTGGTATCTTTAAAAACAAGCGTGTTTTATTCTTAAGACAATTATTTTTTTTCTTAATTTATAGCAAAACCACGTATTTTAACTAAGTTTGAATATAAAATATGTTTTTAAAGAAGCACCAACTTTTATTTTGCATATTTTTTTTTTTTTGATAAATTCAACAATAAAAATTTTTCCCATTTGTCTCATCCCTTAGTGGACATACGATATACATATGTGGGTATTTTTCAAATTTTCGTTGTCCTAGTCACAAAAGCAAAATTAGAGGGGAATAAAAGTACTTTTCTATTGTTTTGAAGCATAAAAAAGTTGGAAATAACGCTTACTACTCAAGGACAAAAAACGTGTTACATAGTGTAATCCATGGATGTTTGGATGAATTCCACTGATACAAAGACGTAAAGAATTTTCCAAATTATCGTCAGTCAGCCCTGTACGATGTTTTGATTTATTAACTTTCATCATCGAAAAGAACTGTTCGCATTTATAAGTACTGCCAAACGCACAAATCAATCTTCTTGCGAATTTTCTAAGCTCCGGAAAATGGTCTTCTTCGAGGTATTTTTTGTAGAAATCGCACAACTCCACGTCTTCAAATTTAGATTTTCGGAGTGAGTTTTCTTGAAGCTCGATTGCAAGTGTATTGGAGCGTTTTGTACATTACTTTTTGTTGGAGTAGCTAATAAATTGAAACTGTCTTCCATGTTTTTAAAATCGCTAAATCTGTTCGAAAATTGCTCCGACAGTAACTTGAGTTCTTCAGCATATTGAGCATAAGCAGTATTTTCATACGCAGAGAGCGTGGTGAAATGGTAACTGTTACCAGACAGCAACTGTGCCTCCCAAAAGCGGATTTTGTTTTGAAACGCTTGCAAACGGCTGTACAAATCGTTTACTAACTGTCCTTGTTTTTGAAGTTTCAAATTTAAATCATTCAAATGGCCTGTAAGGTCGACCAGAAATGCTAAGTCACATATCCATTTTGGGTCACTCAATTCAGATAGTGGTTTATCTTTTATTTGCATAAAATCTGCTATCTCATTTCTAAGCTCGTAAAACCGTTTCAGCATTTTTCCTTTGCTTAACCATCTGACTTCACAATAATATGTTACGTCGTCATATTCGGCTGATATTTCATCCAAAAACGCCTTGAACTGACGATGGTTAAGCCCTAGGGATCGAATAAGATTGATGGTTTTTACTACCACATTCATAACATTGTGGAGTCGAATGGGCTTAGAACACAAGTTCTGTTGGTGGATAATGCAATGAAGGACTATCAAATCATCTTTTTGCACATTTAATTCAGTTGCTTTTTCATACAAAATTCCGATGAAACCTTTACGTAAGCCGACCATAGAAGGTGCATACACCAAACAAATTTTGACCATGGCAAACCAAAACTTGTGAATACCTTTTCAACTTCATTAAAAATGTCCTCTCCTGTAGTGGTTCCTTTTAGCGGCTGTACAGCAAGCAATTCCTTAGTCACAGTGAACTCTTTATCAACACCTCGTCTAATGCTATGGAAAATGATTCGAAACAAGCCATTTTAGAATTTTTGAACAAATATTGTAGATTATTTCCGTATCATCAATAATTCTAATTAGATATTCTGTATGATCAGAAATCCAACTTTCCATTAACTTGTGGTTTTGATTAATACTAATATAGCCATATTAAAATAAGGAATAACTAGGAATATCCAAAGAGGAAAACGATAGAAAAACAAGAACAGAAAGAAAGATTTACGTATGTTGTCGTTACTAAACAAATCCTCAAACTTGTAAAAAAACACAATTTATTTTTTCACGTTATTTCTCGCTCGGTGCTGTTGCATTTTTACCGCAATAATGTACACTTAATTCATTTACGTGCAGATAATTTAATATTCTAATAGCGGCGATTTTCTGAATGCCAAGGTTCGCATTACCATATAAATACATTATAATTGCGCCTGTGTGTGATTGAATAATTAGCAATTATCACTAATAAGCATGCTTATGCGTTAGTTATAAAACCGCGGTCTACGCTTATGGGGCCTTTGATCTTAATTTATATCCTAGATATCAAAACAAACATTAAATTTAGATATCTAGGCGATATATATATATATCTGTCCATTTATGGATATCAGTAATATTATATACGATTTCGACTTCGCTAACGGTTTGTTATTTATTTGATGGGTGAATTTAGTTCGCATCGAGCCAATAATTTTGTCGGTAATACATAATTTCATGACAGGTACACCTTGAGAAGGCGTGCTACACGAAATCGTATACAGTTTAAACTTTATATTTTTCGATTCGAAGCCAAACGTGGAAATGTCAATCTGGTTTTTACGTGAGTTAAGAAATAAACGTTTCATTCTTTCAGTTAAATTGAAAGTGCATCGAGTATTTGTTTTATTTTACAGCGGATAGAGAGGATTATTTAAAATCTACACCAAAGAAATTTAATCTTTGATAACAGATATAATAATTCTGATTTTATTTTTAATTGAATAATAATTAATTAAATAACGATGTTTTTTTGTTATATATGTAACTCAGATCAAGTTTTACTTGCCATTATTGACCTTAATCTGTATACACGCAATATAATTATCTGATTGCAATCTTTGATCCACAACAAAGTATCCTCTCCAAGATATCGTAACCTCTTTCTATATTCCTGGTACAAAAGTGGTTACATAGAATCCAACCTATCCATCTAGTGATGTACACTAGCGACACTTTCTAATTGTACGACCTACAGGGTAAAATAGAGCCCATATCTTTAGCGTGGGTAGTAGACGGATTTATGCAGTAACTGGCCGCTTCGAAATATGTAAACACAGATGTGCGGTCTCTCTGTCGGTTATTTTAAAAAAGCTTAGACTGGATTTATTAATGTGCGAAGTTGAATGCATCTCTTATGTATTTGTTATTTTTGCGTAGGAATAAATTTATTTGATGTTTGAAGTATTTCGAATAACTGTAGTGTTATTAAATGGTTTTAAAAGGTATTTTCATTTTACAGTTGAACTATGACTAGGAACTAAACCAAAGGCATGTTAATTTTACAATAAATAGCAATATCAATGGGTTTATTACTTTTATTCATTTTATACGTATGCAAATAATAATGAAACTATCAAAATGGATCGCATGAAGACATTTAAAGTATTTAGCTATACTGAAATCAGTAAAGCACACCTCCGTTATGAATGAAACACTTTTTCAATATTACTGAACACATGAAAAAATGTTTCATTCAATCTAGTAATGCATTAACTAGATTGCGACAGCCCCTATGCAAGATATTAAACAATATAGTAATAAGGATTATTACTACTTCCACTTTTCGTGAAGTGGGTGTTGCGCCAATTAATTTATTAAATGCAGAGAAATTTGTAGTAATTTCGTTATTGACAGAAATGCGTTTTGTTTTCCCTGCAGCGTTACCCAAATATGCTTATATTTTTAATCTAATTAATGTCATGATGATTCATATCATTTTTTTAACTCGCTCCGGCTTCCTTCTTTAACATTAAATAATAAAGGAGATATGGCGAGGATGCATTCAAAACCATGATTTTTATATCAGATTATCAGATATTAGAAGGAAAAGCTCTACACTCGTCAGAAATATTTTTTATTAGTTATAGTAATGGTATGTTTCCATTAATATTATAATAGCAAGATAAAATAATATTTCGATTATAAATTCCCTAGTTTCAAAGATTTTACCTCAAAAGTCTCACAATATTTTTTCAAAAGAAGTACAAAATTTGAATTAGTGCTAAATTGAACAGTAGTGTAGCTATAAATACAAAATGCAGGTTTAAATTAGTAATTAATGATTAGTTTATATAAATATTAATTATTCATTATGTTAATATCGAAAAAAGGAGCCGGGGCGAATTAAAAATAGACGAAGACGACAGTGAATGCATAAGTCGTCTACTACCCATGCTACACATTTAGGCTCTGTTTTATGCTGTAGGTCGTACAATTAGAAAGTGTCGCTAGTGTACGTGTTTTCTTACGATGATGAACTATTCTTACCCACATGCTCAATATGTGGACAGCCCGTTTCTATAACATTTTTTTACACATACAGGGTGTATCAAATAAAAAAGTAAATTTTGCTTGGGTATTAACTACACGACAGATAAAGCACAAACTCACCGAAACCGGATTTCATCATTAAAGAATAAAAAAAGTAAAATTTAGAGCCAAAAATTCTTCAGTCCGAGCCTGATGCAACGAAACGTCATGTTAAGCACCCGTTAAACGTAGTATTATGTATAAATACATTGCACTCATCTAGTATTATTCTTAATGGTATGTCGTAAGTTCATTTAACGTCATTCTGAATAAATAAAGGCCCGTGTAAAAATAGCAAAACTGAGGCATTTTAAATTTCTTCCTTTTATAAAATAAACATTCCTTTCTTGTTAAGAGCATTCTACGTAAGTCTACAAAGTATTATTTTTAATATCCTCATAAGACGTTCGAGTTTCACCGGATATGCGACTTCAGTAGTTACAAAAAACGTAAATATTTTTCTTTTGCTTTGTCGAATCGAGAGTTAGTTGTTAATAAACGGTACTACATGAATCTGAATAATTTCTTTTGGATTTATTTAATCATATAAGGCAAAATGAATTGAATCGAATTACACAGAAATAAATGTAGATACAGAAAATTTGCAAACACCCTTTTTTACTATGATGTCGCGCGAAAATTAATCTATACATTCCCGCGCTTTTGCCGATGCATCAAGATTTCGATTTTCTTTATATGAAAACATGATGGTCCTGAAAAGGATCGTTTTTTCGAGAAGGGAAGAATTTAAATAAAATGTTCGAAGTGGCTTGCACTCCAAGCGGCGATCCACACAAAACTAACAGCGGTAATGGCTGAATGATAGTGGTATGTGGGGGAATACTCGGGACAGCATTTAGGTTGGGCACAGGTGCGGCTCTAGCCGACGGTATTTATAAAATATTTTTTTTCTCGTTAATGCTTACAGATAGACCCCTGTGCATTAAGACTTCTTGATTGTATATGATTACAGCTGCTACATATTATTATATTTACTTCTATATCTGATACACCCTGTATAATAGAAAAAAAGGGCGCATATGTAAGTATATGATGCGTATACATAACAAGCATTAGAACCGTTTCCTCTTCAACCAAGATAGCAATTATAACTTTATGATATAGTTATAACATATAATTACATATTAAATCAGTAATTAGTTTTAAACGTATGAGTGCTCTATTAATTAGTAATAAATATCTCTGCGAGATGCGTATGTTAAAGCTAAGGTATATATGTAAGATTTCTTCTAAGAAACCCTTTTATACCCATCAACTTGAGCCGGTTGAGATTTTACGTTTTTGAGAATTAAATTATATAGCCTTACCATAAATATATACGTTTAAACGAGTTCAGGTATCGAGAAGAGTGATATTATCACAACTCGTTTATACAATCGGTTTTGTTTCTCGAGTAGCGAACACGCACATTAGCAACCCATCTATATGTATGTATGTAATGAATAAATAATGTAAACTCTGTGGTAGACTACATACATATATCATTTAGAATGTCAACAGATTTAATTGACTCGGATGATGAATGGGTTTTTACCATTATTAAATTTAATACTCACTAATTATCCGGTGATCCCTTTTCAGATTTCTTATAGCCGTGGAGAAGATAACGAGATCGATTGTAGGTACTACATATAATAATTGTTATTATAGAACAGGATATGTTTTACGTTTTTGAATATTCCCTTTGCACACTGTTATTGTGCCTTTCCTCTCTTAGATGGTATTTGCACCTTAGCTGGTATATCACAGCTTTAATCTAATAGTGACTTGATAGGAAAAAGTTAAGTCTGTAAAATATTCGGGAATTTTCAAATTTCTTTTAATGGCTTAAAAATAAAATTTAAAATTAAAAAAAGCGTTGTACGCAAGCAAATAAATATATTCTTGGAACAAAAATAATGTTTATTTAATTTTTAAGAAACAAATATCTTAATCCAAAAAATCGTTTATTGAATTAAATAAAACTTACTATTAGTTGAAACATTGCTGTCTCAGGTATGTAGATATCTTAGTACAAGAATATTTTTCGTTGAATGAAGCTTGTATTTTCTGGCAAAGAAATTTGAATTTTATTCTAAAGAAGAAATACACTTTTAATTCAAGTGATTAGCTTTGGGTGAGAAAAGAAGACTTTTACTTGAACTAAATATTTGTTATTTTGAAAGAAGATTGTAGTTTTATTTACAACAATAATACTGTTTTCTAAAATGTATTTTTTATATGTATATAAAACCTGCCACTAACATCAAAATAGATACTAGATATACAGGGTGTATCAAATAAAAAAGTAAATTTTGCTTGGGTGTTAACTACACGATATATAAAGCACAAACCCACCGAAACCGGATTTTATCATTAAAGAATAAAAAAAAGTAAAATTTAGAGCAAAAATTCTTCAGTCCGGGCCTGATGCAAAGAAACGTCATGTTAAGCACCCGCTAAACGCGGTATTATGTATAAATACATTGCACTCATTTAGTATTATTCTTAATGGTATGCCGTAAGTTCATTTAACGTCATTCTGAATAAATAAAGGCCCTTGTAAAAATAGCAAAACTGAGGCATTTTAAATTTCTTCTTTTTATAAAATAAACATTCCTTTCTTGTTAAGAGCATTCTACGTAAGTCTACAAAGTATTATTTTTAATATCCTGCTAAGACGTTCGAGTTTCACCGGATATGCGACTTCAGTAGTTACAAAAAAACGTAAATACTTTTCTTTCGCTTTGTCGAATCGAGAGTTAGTTGTTAATAATAAACGGTACCACATGAATCTGAGTTATTTTTTTTTTTTGATTTATTTAATCATATAACGCAAAATGAATTGAATCGAATTAAACAGAAATAAATGTAGATATAGAAAATTTGCAAACACGCCTTTTTACTATGATATTTTCCCGCGCTTTTGCCGATCCATCAAGCTTCGATTTTTCTTTATATGAAATCATGATGGTCCTGAAAAGGATTATTTTTTCGAGACGGGAAGAATTTAAATAAAATGTTCGAAGTGGCTTGCACTCCAAGCGGCGATCCACACAAAACTAACAGCGGTAATGGCTGAATGATAGTGGTATGTGGGGATATACTCGGGACATCATTTAGGTTGGGCACAGGTGCGGCTCTAGCCCACGGCATTTACAAAATATATTTTTTCTCGTTAATGCTTACAGATAGACTCCCTGTGCATTAAGACTTTTTGATTGTATATGATTACAGCTGCTACATATTATTATATTTACCTCTATATCTGATACACCCTGTATAGGTACCAATGTAAACAATAACAAACTGCCATATTGGGAGCCTATAGTTTGGCCCGATGACTCAAGCCAAGAAATCTATCACTCTGTCCGAACCATCTGTTAGCAAATTGTGCATATAGATAATTTCGGCAATTCCATCCAAAGTGTGCTTGTGCACAATCATGGTGCAAAGAAAATTAATTTTCCTCATTATCTTTAATAATAAGCGAAACTACCATGGTGAGGATCAAAAATGAACAGTCTGCATATAATATTTTTCAATAACCTTAAATAATTTCCGATATAACCGTTAGAAATGCCATTTTCTCTCTCCGTAATAATTATCTACCTATCCACAGTAATGCAATTATACTGATAAGTCATTACCGATCATTAATCACATAGAGTCGGTATTATTAAACGAACATTTATTAAATGAAATATGGATTGCTGGCAACCGGATCGTGATACGATTTAATTGAATATGAGAATTGGAATTAAAAATCGTTAATGCGTACTTGCATACGTCCGTCTATCTTAAGATATTTAAACGCGCGAATAACAGCATAATATTTATCTAATATCTGCTGGTATGAGTTTTATACGAAGGCATAATATGAAGGTATTATTATTATTCATATTTCGCTTACGTAAACTGACATTAAACCGCTGGTAATAATTCATAATAGCCATTAAATAAATACATAAAAGAACAATGCTAATCAAATTATATTCATTTGCAAGACGAGCAAGACGGATAGATAAATAATTTGCAGCGCTTCTCCTCTTTGCATTAAAAGAAGGAATATGCAGAATTTATTTATGAAAGGCTAAATATACTCATTTTTTTTTTATACTAATTTTTAAAATTAGAACACTGAACAGTTGAAATGAAAGCAGTACACTGAGAGAAATGAAGTGGTTATTTCAACATTTTTCGTAGTGTCACGAATTTGAGCATTGATTTAACCATGTTGCAGTTAAATGAATCATATGCTCCTATTTGAAACAAACATATTTATATTCTTGCACACTTCAGAGTTAATTTAACAAGATTATAGTGTTCAGGCGTAACCAATATTTTATCTTGTTGGTTTAATCCCAAAAATTGTCGATTTGACATTTGAAAAAGGTGTTCTTTACATATTTACTATCGGTGTTAACTCAATGAAATGTAATATTTAATACTATTATATATAGGTGATCGCAAATGCGTATAGTCAGTTAGTATCCAACTTCCGTAGCAATAAGACCTATGTTTGTAAGTTTCTGTAACATTAATATTGAATAATAAAGATAATCAAAACCCATCGCGCAGCATATACATATAACATGGCGCAGTCAGAATAAAAAACAAACAAAATACAAAAAAAGAAATCAGTGAAAGGAAGAAAAAGTGCAACAAATTATAAAAAAAAAGTGTCAGAAAGGAAAAAAACAAAATGGAGAATATATCTCAACCCGAGAAGATGAAAATGGAGGGCGACCTAGCAAAAAATTGGAGGCAATTCAAAGAAGATTGGGAATTATATTCTACCGCGAGTAGTTGCAGTGGGAAAACAGCCGAAATACAAGCAGCGACGGTGTTACACTGTATAGGAAAGGAAGTTCGAGAAATTTTAAATAATATTGAAATTACGCTGGAAAACACATCGATCGACAGTCGATGTAAGAGCAAGACAGAAGACACGTTTCACCCAAGGGCCGCACAAGGATGGAAGATTATTGGAAAGAGGTGTCCGGCAAATTCAAATAAGATCGTTTGTAACGGATTCGAACAATTCTAGAACAGGTCGGTGTACACGTTGTAATTTTACGCATGCGCAAAACAGTTGTACAGTATGGTAAAATATGTGATAAATGTAATCGTAAAAATCATTTTGCCTCTAATTGTTTAAGTAAATCGATTAATATGATAAAAACCAATTCCGTTGAAAATAATGATTATTATTTGGTGGGTAGTACTACGAAATCGGTAGATGCTGATAACGAATTTTGGTTAAATGTTGTTATTAATGATTTATTATGAAACGTTAAATTGTACTTTCCTTTCAAATGTATGAATAAAACCTTTATAATTTTTTAGTTATGTTATTAAGCTAATATAAGATTAGTATATAATGCCGTAAATGTTTTTCTTCTATTACCTACTACAGTCTTCCTAATTAGGCAATATATAGCTATGCGTTGCTATCAATGGACTAATTGCTGAATGTGCGGGCGGATTTTTAATTTCATCGATTACAGTATATCTCTGTTTAATACATTAATGATACAGTAATCGATGGATCCATCGATGAAATTAAAAACTCGCCCGATCAGTAACGTGATTTTAAGCAAAATCGAAAATGGTTCCACTAACAAGAAAATCTTTTTCGTATAACCACCTAAAGGTGTTGAATTACATGCAAATAGTCATTCGATAAATACTGCAGGTAGGTTAAATGAAACAATATAAGTTTTGAATCAACATTTTATAGTGCTAAACCAATATTATAAAATTATAGAGACAATTATTACTTCGTATGTCTATAACAAGTAACTGTGTTGGGATAATGTTGTTGTATTATTCAATTAGCAGGTAGAAATTGTTAATGGAAAATTAAGTACATGTTCAAAGAATCACGCGTAGTCTGTTTTTTTATAACGTTTATTATTATTGAGTTAACTAACGCAATTTAACATTTTTTTTACGTATTGCATTAACACTAAAATATCATTGCTCATATTGAAAAAGAAAAAAGTGTTCAATACACCATTTTATTAGTTAATACAACACTTTTTTTCTCTCAGCGCGGCTTGTCAGAGGGTAAATTTAATTGTTAATCATATTGTAACGAGTCTAAAGCAACATACCTGTATCCTAGCTTCCGTCAGTCCAATCTTCATAGCCAGCTCTTCCCTGAAACAATGAAAGATTCCTATGATAAAGCCCTCACTTCTTACTTAACTGATATAACGCACACAGAATATACGTAACATATATAGCACATACATAATCTGAGTTTCGGGTGGTGCATTCCAAGAATCGCTCGGGCCTTAGTAGAAATTCAGAAGGCATCGGGCAAAATCTCTCAAGTCTGGTAGCAAAGTAGGCTTTCAGCTCCAATAAAACTTATCGCTAATTGATAGATTAGGGTGTGCGTCCGCGGTTATTCCCCTATCTCCAGTCTAGACGGAGCGTAAAAACTCTTGTCAAAACGTGTCTACATTTTTGTCCCTCGTCCGCGCCTACTTAAGACGACTGCTCTTGGACAGATAAGCCCGGAAGAATGGAATCGCTACGGCGAGTGAGTTATGGAAGTGCGCAGAATGACGTTAGGGATCCAAGAGATAAAGCGGTACATGTAAATATATTAAGTGAAAGCTATTTCTTCTTCTACAAACAAGGCCACACGGTTAAGTGAGAAGGTATGTTAGTGGTAGTGGATTGTTAATGCTTTTCGTATATTGTTGTGGCTTTATTATTGTAAATATCATTTATTGTTGGTAAAGTTTATGGGCCATACAATGAATCCAAATGTACGAAATGTAAATTAAATAAATATTTATTTATTATTTTAGGGAATGGGTTAGAATATTGTAGTAGAATCTTTGACATTTGCACTTCTTCGAAAAAAAAAAAATACTCTATACTTGAGGTACATACCCTATTAGGCCTGTTTTACATTATACTTAATTTTAGTATGAAACTTTGATATAAATTTGCTATTAAATATTTCAAAGAGTATCATACAGAAAAATTTATTTGTAAATTTCGTACGAAATATTGTACTAAACATTTAGAACCTGTTCTATTTTCTCATTAACTTTACAAACGAAATATGCGTGCGCAATATGTGAATTGTCGATTAAGTCCAGTGGGATAGGTCGGCGTTTGTCGTACTATACAGATCGCTCAATCTAAGTTGACATAGACAACGCAAAAATACACGATGTAGTTTGTAGTTGAGTCAAAGCATAAGGAAATTCTGTTGTCTATCGTATATCGCTGTATCACCATCCATTTTAGAATAATGTCGTGGTCATGTCAGCAGGTTGAATTGTTGATTGAGTATTCAAAATTACCTTAGATAAAGTTAAAATTGATTGATTGTATAACAATTTGTTGAACATACTCAGTTTTATAATCTATAAAAAAAGATAGATACATACAAAAAATTGCATTTTATTTTTAGGATTATATTTCATCCCTAACCTGTCTTGCAAAATTAGCAGATCTATTGCCACTTGGTCGTTGCACCTTACCAAAATTTCAACATTTTCCTCTGCAACTTCATCTATATCGATGTAGCTTAAGTTTTTAGTAGAACACTAGAAATAAGCTTATAATCACCATCTGAAGGTCTAAGTACTACTAGACTATTTGCGCCTTTATAATTGAAGAAGTAAAATCTATCAGATCCAAGTCTATCTACGTCCGTCAAGATCACCTAGATAATGGGGAAATTGCCAAAGTTCATCAAATCGTTCGACAATGGACCGTCAGTTCTTAATCCCGAATTTAATAAATTTAGAATGCATCTTCCTTCACGTCACATACTTATCATCCAATTTTTACATAATATTTTACGGGACTCACAGTTACATTTAAAGATGATAGCCATGACAGCAATACTTCTTGGTCAGCCATTTTACGGTAATATTAATCCTTTTCATAACTTCTTTTATACTAATTTTTTTACTTTAAATATCAAATAGACATATTCAATATTTTTGTACCATTTTCAGATGTATTTTTTTTGTGTATGACATGCAGATAATTTCTTTATAAATTCAAAATAAAATTTTATACAAAATCTCATACTAAATTAAGTATAATGTAAAACGGACCTTAGACATTAAAATTTGGAGGTAAATACAAGGATGAAGGTATTTAGTGTCACAGCCACTCACCGCCCATTAGTGATGGGTTGTTACGAAGGAAACTAAGCTATTTTGTAGCAGCTAACAACCGCTAGCAGTTTGTAGCAATTGTTCTATATCAAAAGAAGCTTTTTGTATTAGTTTCCTGATATAGTAGACAAGTGCGAATGTTGTGAAACATATATGTATGTATTTTCGTAGCAGTAGGTATACAGAGTGTCATAGAAAAAACTACAATGCATAACATCACGAGATAGAGGAACGAAAAATAACAAAAAAAGTTCCTATTCGCAAATGCCCGATTGCTTTTTTTGTTTTCAAGTTACAAACTGTTTTTTATATTGTTCTTGTATTTTAGTATTACTTAGGCAATAAAGAATATTTTAAGGTAGGCTGTGATTTCATGAAATAAAACATTTGGTAAATGTCAAACCAATATCAGCATAGTGTCTTGAAAGTTTTATTTCAAAATGGTGCGCTATACTTTCGTAGAATACAATAACATGATCATGTGTTACGGGGAAGCTCGTTCAAATTCTTGCGAAGCTCAACGGATCTATCGAGAGAGATACCCATTAAGGCAAGTTCCTAATGTTAGGATATTTATTGACGTAAATAAGCGTTTGGAAAAACATGGTTGCTTTAAAAAACCAATTTGTTTCTGAGGTTAACAGAAGTCGTCGTACTGTTGCAAATGAAGAAGCTATTTTGCAAATAGTACAAGACAAGCACCAGAAGAATAAGTGCAGCTGTACCGAATGTCAATCGTGAATCTGTTAGGGAAGTCCTCAAAGAACAACTTCTTCATCCATTTCATTTCCAAAAAAAAAACCATCACCTATTGGAACAGGATTTCGTACCGCGTTTATAATATTGCGAGTGGTTGCAAAATAAAGGGTAAAACTTTCTGTCATTAATTTTGTTTACCGATGAAGCAGGTTTTAGTCGCGATGGCATTTTGAATATTCACAATATGCATTATTGGAGCGATGTACACCCTCATCAGAACGTAATACGGAATCACCAGTATGGGTTTTCCATTAATGTGTGGGCAGGTATAATCGACAATTATCTAATTGTCGAACGTCATTTGCAATAGTTTTTTTAGGGATCATAATAATAACAAAATTTAGTAATTTTGGCAAATTTAACTCAATCGTTTATCTTCAATAATAAGCGAAATCCCAATGCTAAGGATCGAGAATGAATCAGCTTCTACACAGAGATTCAAAATGATTGTCAATTCCGCTCCTATAGATAGTAACAGGGTGTAGGTATATGCCGCGTGTTTGTAATGAAGGTTTGAACTAAGTCAGTGTTGGAACATAAGAAAGTAAACGGATCTGTCATAAATAAGGAAAACGTAACCTATATTTGAACTCGCATTATATAAACGACTATGGATTGGTGTTTCTGCTTGTAAAAATGAAATGTATTAATTAACTTTACTAAATTATATTTTACAATTCAGTACTAACTGGTGTTTAACTAAATTTATTTATTACTTTAAATTATAACATACAATTAGTATAATTATTAAGTGACAAAACTGCATCTCTCAGTTCTTCTATGGTATGCATGCGGTTTCTATAGATCCTATTTTTTAGATAGCCGAACATAAAGTAATCTAATGGGGTTAGATCAGGCGATCTTGGGTGGCCATTTTGTGCTCTAACGACCCTGTCAGCAAAAAACTGTTGAAGATATTGGCAGGTTTGTCGAGCAGTATGTGCTGGAGCATTATCGTGCTGAAAATAACCTGCTTCAAGCTCAATTTCCTTGTAACTCTGCAATAAACAATTCCAACATCTATTGGTAACGTTGGCTGCTACAGTTTCCTCGAAGAAAATTGGCCCTATTATTCGTTGCCTGACTAGCTACTAACCAAACTCCAACTTTTACGGATGCAATTGCGTTTCTCGAAATTCATGTGGATTTTCTGCAGACCAGATACAATAGTTTTGTAAATTGATATAGTCTGTTAGATAAAACCAGGCTTCATTCGAGAAGCAAGTCATCGTCATTTAAATTGTTATTAAACCAATGACAATATTCCAATCGCCTATCGTGATCTAATGGTAATAATTCCTGTACCGTAGAAACTTTATAGGGATGAAAATGTAACTTTCTTTTGACAGCTCGTTGTGCTGAAGTGTATGATAAGCCTATAAAATTATAAAATGTAATAAACTATTTAACTTAATGTTAATATTGATTTTTTACGTGTTTGTTGAGCTAATTACTACAGATAAATTTCCTTATTTTCTACAGTATTCAGAAATACTATTGTTGGTGATATTAGATGTAAATATAAATGGTTTGAAAAAAATTATAAAATAAGATAAATAATCGAAAGATACTACAACACGAACGCCAATGTCGCTAAATGTCAAGAAAATTCATTTAATGTATGGAATTTGTATGTAGCTATCTTTGCTCATTAAATTGGTAATAAGTATAGATAAATTTCTCCGGAAAACAGTTTTTTTCTTACGACAATCATTGTGAATCAGCTTCTATATGACCGGAGTTCTGCTAACATTAAGACTGTTCAAATACGAACAACTATTAGAAATCGCACTACTGTCGCCGCTAATACAGATCTTTCCCCTTGCGCCCTGTCCAACACAGCGTTCGTTACCGGTTGGTAGCGGTATAATGGCCGGAAATTACCGGTTATCGAACATCCAATTAGCCGGCACACTATATACGGAGGGTGCGCCACACCGTTCTGTGGTACGAAAAGGTAGGTATGCCAGCGTACTGCGGAGACTCATTCCGCGCTTAATTACGTCGGACCGTCATTAGCTAAGGAAATAATACCAGTGTTGGTGCGGTGTCCGGTCCTTCTATTACGGCTCGGTGTGTGTAATCTCGTGTAATTTTCCTGTGCGCGCGGATAAATGCCGGAGATCGTCGAAGGGTGAGGAGAAACGATCGAAAAAACAGAGACACAGAAGGAAGAAGCTTAGTTCTGAACACACGTGTAAGGTGGTTGAAGGGAGTTAGAGGTCCAGATGATACTCCGTAAAAGTTTCTATAAATAAATACTCGTTTTGACGGAGAAAAATTAGGATTTCCAGTATTCCAATAAATTAATTCCATTCATTAATTTGTCTACACTGTAAAAAAAGTTACAGTAAAATTACATGTAAAATCGTTGGTAACAAAGTTGTCTACAATTTTACAGGTAAATTTGCTTCATAAGGTAAAATTTCTACCATCTAGTAAATTTCACATGCTGATGTGTTTTTCAAAGATTGTATTGTAATATTTATATGAACTCTATATTTACCGAACACTGAAGTAATTTTCATATGTATTTTTATAAAGAGAGCAAGCAACTTACCTAATTCTTTTATAGCACCTAATAGGTCATACTGAATCGCTCAACAGGGATCAAGAATGAACACGCTACGCGAAACCTACGATTGTTTGTGACGTACATGATATCATTGAGCCAATAATAAGTTCGACAAACGAATAGAATTACCTACGCGCACAGATAAATAATCCAATAACAATCACATTGCCGGCGTATGAATTTCGTATTTTCCATGATATCTATAGTTTTACCCGAAAATTCAAGTAAAACAAATAAATAAAAAGATCCTCATATTTTACAGCAAAATTAATAGTTCACTAGTAAAATTACTTTTAAAGCGTGCATTAAATAACCAAAAAAAATGTCAACTTTACACTTTTAAGTAAATTTTGAGAGTAATACAAAATTGTACAGTTTTTTTTTTCCTGTATTTTCCTTTTGAATTTTTGTTACATCTTAACATACATGAAAAGCTATAAATTTTACCGAAATTTCTTTTTCCATGTTAAATATCCTAGAAAAAAAACATGTAAAACAAAATTTACATGATTTATTGTGGTAAATTCACAACGTTATTACATGTAATATTCCTGATTTACCATGGCAAAATTACTGTAATTTTTTACAGTGTACAGAATCTGTAACTACTTCAATAATAATTTAAGCTCAGTATTTGATATACATTCATCTAGTTTATTGTTGATTATTAAATGTCTAAACAATCTGTGAATGCAGTATGTGAGTTTAATATTGTACTTCTCTTAGTCTCGGCACAGTATCATTACACTAAGGACATGTTCGCAAAAATCCATTGTTCTTGAGTGGTCCGTTTTGAATGACCTTCAAGCCCAGCTGCCATTTTGTAAAGCTGTTGCCGGGAATTTTCAAACGTGTAGAATAATTTATATTTTAAAGGAAGTAGAAAAATAGATTAAAAAAATACACAAATTTATGCGTTTTTTATTCTGATGTTGTTGCAAATATTTATAAACAGTTTATAGTAATAAAAAACGCGATTCCAGTAAAATAATGTTTGATTAAGTGATACATATATTTGTAAGTGTTTTTACGATAAATATGTTCATATTCTTCCTTTTTGTGAAATAAATCTTTGTTTATATTTTTATAGTGTAAAAGATTCTTCCAGGAATGAATATGTTGTGGTTCTTTCTCAAATAAATTAATAAAAATGCAACAGCATCGGTGGAAGGGACTTTCAAATTTCGATACGAATACACAATAACTTTTAATTCGGGTTGAAGAATTATGACTATATCGTTCTGTGTGATACAAAGATTATTCCTTTCTATTTGACTACTTCATTTCTAACATCTGACCCTGCACTGATTTGTCAACAATAATGTCCGGGGGTGCACAAGTGGATAGAGTTCAAACGTAGACTATATAATAACGAATTATGTATAATGTGAATAAGTGCGATTAAAATTTATACCAGTATAATACAGTTCAACTCAAAATCACATTATTTTAAAAAGTGAACATAAAATGAATTAGGTTAGTTACTGCGATAAATAGCAATCTAGCTTAAAATGTGTATCTAACAAATAAATTGATTTAATGTGACCTAGGAATCTCTGCACAACGATAATAGTTCTTCTTATCCATGTACTTTCTTAATTCTTGTCGTGTCATATATATTAGATTCATTCGGAAATCCCAAGAAACTGCGACCATCGTCAGCATCAAAATTTATCTTACGAGAGTGACTGGCACTACAACATGATACCCATTGGTGTCTTCTTTCACGATAATTTGTGTTATTTCACTTAAACCTAACAATATAACATATAAGAAAGTATGTAAATATTATGGCCACTGGCCACCGATCTTACCTTTTACACAAGAATATCATAGTTCATTAAATGTTTTTAAAACTGTAGGGGTAATTCAAAACTAATAAGATACGTAAAATAAATAAATAAAACGAGTAAATCATGTAGATTAAACGGACGAGTAAACTAATTTGTGTAGATACGAACGTAAACAATAACAAACTGCCATTTTGGGAAGCTGTTGTTTGTGTGAAGTTAGGTTTTGAAATTTGGACCGCTATAACTCCTCTCTTGTCCTTACTCGGTGTACTCTGGTCTCGGTCTGTTACTAAGTCTTTGTACTGTAGGTTAAGTTTAAATGGTTTTCAATTAGAGTTGGTTGGATTGTAATCAATTTTTATGAATAGTCCTTCAACTTGTTTTATATTAAATATGTTCTTCTTCTACCGTTTTTTGAATTTTAAAATGCAATTTCGTTTTAGTTAAAAAATTCGTTTCAAAGTAGGGAAGGAAAAAACTGTTTTTGAACAACTACAAAGACAGAACAGAGTCAGGACTGGATAAAACTACAAAAGAAGTTATATAAATGCTAATTTTTAGGTGGATAATGCAGTATAAAAGTTCCTTGTTCAAGGTCTTTCATAAAAGACATTTCGACAAAGAAGTTTTAAACTAATAAAGTATAAAATTGGTTTTGTACACCTCTAAGAGAAAAACGAGTTACAAGTGGATGAAAAATTTGTATTTTAGTGGATATTTTTTTCCATCCAAAATTGTTTCTTCAAACTAACCTGGTGAAGACATCGGGATAATGCGTCCGTGAGAAGGCCTTCTCCAATTCCTCCAACTGATAACTGGTAAAGGTGGTCCGGTAGCGTCTTTGCTTTCTCTTCGGGGCAAATTCGTCCGGGTCTGGATCACTAGCGTCGCTCTGGTCGCCAATCCCTTGCGCAGATCTGGGCTCCGAACCAGCGTTAGGAGTCAACTCTTCGGATACTCCCATCGTGTCCGAGTTGCTGTCAGACTTAGCCGGTTCTGCGGAGAAAGATAAGAGACAACTGACGTTAAAATTAATTACGTATAAAAGATATTAGATACGCGTCATTCAATAGGTACATACACACATTTTAAATGGGGATATATACAAGGGGAAACAAAAAAAAAAAAAAAGGTGTATGTATGTTATGGATGACCCGAAGCGGAAATTGAGTTAACTGGGAAGTTAAACGGTTTTGTGTTTTATATGCGCTGTCGTCACGTGAATCAGGTGCGTGTGTCGGTGGCAGTATTTCAGTATTTAATGGCCGTGGCTTACGCTTAATAATAATCATAATAATAATAATAATCGGGCGGAATGATGACGATGTATTATTCGAGAAATATGCCGGATATTAGAGGCGGTAATGTCCATCAATTTCCTATACGCCCAAGTTATTTTCAACGGGTAATTTATTTATTACGGATACCTTAATTAAATCTATAGCTACACACTGAGAAAAATGGGCTAAGTAAAGTGTTTACTTGATATAATAGATAAAGTTTTACTTGGAACTATTCTCGTTAATTAATACCTGCAACTAAGCTCAGGTTCCTGAATGCAAGTTGTTACTGTAAATAGTGCTTTTGTTAACGGCTATTACACAGCGTACCTGACTAATTTGTGGTAAGTAACGTATTACTTATGACTACTGGTACTGTATCTAACTACAACACATGCTTAGTAGAAGTAACAACAATGCTGATCGCTATTAAACTCATGTATTTTCTTAAATAGGTAACAACTTGCCACAACTATGATTATTTGAGTTTTGCTGCTACCCCGTGATTGTTTTACTATTCCTGATTGGCTAATGCGGCGGAGTAATGAAATAGTCCCAGAGACGGCTACGCGCGCAGGCGCGTGCTAGCGTCAAGTAAGAGTTATGGACGTGGGAAAAAGTCGCCGAAAAAGGGTGGTCAAGGAGTACGGCCATTCTAGGCCAGTTGGAACGCAATTATATTAAAAATACCGGGTGGGTTAACTCAAGACCCCATCTGTATAAAGAATCCCAGCGAAAGAAGAAGTACCGATCCTTTAAGCAATCGGATGTTTCAAGATTGCAGTTTTAAACCACGTGGTGGGATATTTGAATTCCCCATCATTGTGATGATATCTACGCCCGCTGGTGAAATTAAAGTGTGGATGCCGTCGCTTCCTAAGTGACAGCCTAAGTGCCACCTACAGTTAGGGATACCCCGACGAAGTAGCCGTTTTCGAGGCGATCACCGGACATAACCGCCACGTACGCCGACAGAGGATCAACTCGCCGAGACAACGTCTAGTACAAAGAACCAACAGAAACTGCAAGCTTACCGTTTAGGTATATTATTTCTTTGTTTATTATTAGTCGTAACTTCAAAGCCATGTTTCTCTTTGTCTTTTGTTTAGATTTCAATAATTTCAATAACTAAATAACGTTTCAAGGGAGCCCCATTTACCTTATCTTTTATTATTGCTCTTTTCATTATTAAGCAATATATTTTATGAGTCATTACGCTGTAAATTGTTTAAAAAAAAAAAAACTGTATTTAAAGTGAAACCAATATCTTTCAATCATATCAGATAGTCACTGTGTTTGTCGTCTACAAAATAAAACTATTACTAATAATACTGCTTTTTTTTCTTAAGTAATAAATATTATGTACCATCTTTAGCAAAATGAATGCGAATTTAATCTTCGATTATTTATGCAATCGAAGCTACAGCACACTGAATAGTCATTAAAAATTATTTGCAAACAATTTTGAATTACGCATTGCTCGGTACGCAGTACTTATAGTTGCGGTTACATAAGTAATCGAAGGTTTGTGGAACTTTTTTTTGTACTTTATCAGTTATTCACACAGAGTACAACAGTAGCTCTTAATAAATTATTCACTAAACTTCTCATTATCCTACACTACCTATAGTTGAACAACAATTTAAGGTAAGTATATTGTATATTTATAGCAAACCGATTACCTTCTATATATCAGGTATTTAGTGAGTGCAATTAATGATACTTTTCCTTATCACAAGTAATCTAAATAGCTTGTATTAATTATTGAAGGCGTGATAGACTGTTATAAGAAAGTCACTCCACAGCAATACACCTACTACTTGACAAGGGCAAATCTTTGCTTACTGCGACTAAATATATTCTTTGGTTTTAACTACTTCAGTTTAATTATCATAAGTAACTCATAAGTTACCGGTATGAAGCAGACCGTAAGTAACTTAGATTGCTTCTTATTAGCATATCAGTGTGTTAGGATCTCTTTTTTTACTAGTGCTTAAGTATTCTGTGCTTTTGTCCCCTATCTAGCTGAACTTTTTAGTCAAAAATATTTTTAAGGTTATGCAGCAAAACTTTTGTATAAAACACTTTCCTAAAATCAAAAATAGGGCTGTACCAGTCTTGGATGGGACACCTTGTACAGGTTGTTTCAGACCACTCGCCTACTATCATTATCTTGGAAACTATTTCAGCCACTCATGCGAGAAAAAGTTAACTCAACTCTAATTGAAGATTTTTCTAAAAACTGACAGAATAGAAACTAAATCTGAGCTTAATATTTTGTGGGATGTCCTTGTACTTCAAGTTATAACTCGTCCTATTTTAAAAGCATTTGACGTAAATTCGAAACGATAAAAAAAAGTACCCCAGTGACCAACTATATTTATTTCATATTTTATAAATATTTAAAAATATTAAATCTTTCTTGAATCTTAGTTATATTAATATAATATGCAAAAAAATATTATAGAAAATATATTAGGAAACACATTTAAAAAATATATATGTTTATGTAGCATTAATAATATTTTATTGCAAATGTTTTCTTTAATATATTTTTCATAACTCTGCAAGAATATTTTGCTTTGTATTTCTGTAAATATTTATTTCATATAAAAAAAAGATTGAATTTTTGCTTTTGTACATTTGATGCGTAGGACGAATAATATAAAATGGGTAAAATATGCATACATATTAAGTACCTATTTAAAATGATAGTTTAAAGATCCAATTTAGATAATATATATATATATGATTTAATTAGTATCTAAAGTTGAGCGCTGTAACTTTTCTATTAATATATCTGCGTTTTGTATTATATTATTTGTAATATTTGTAAGTTGCGAACGTCAACACAATACCTCTATTCAATACGGTGCCGGTGTTATATGATTTAGTATTGTTTATGCGTCTATGGATTAAGTATATAGAATGCATACGCGCACGTGCGTATCATCAACGTTTTCATTCGTTTGTCCGTTATTGTTATAGTTTTAATAATAGTTATAACGATTAGGGCAGATTAGGGTTAACTGTATAATTTAATTGTTGCGGGGGTGTGTTTTAGTTTTTTGTGGTGACTACGAGGTAAGCAAAACTTTGAACATGTCATGGCATTTATAAGATAATTGGAAATGCTCAATTATCGCTAGTACAGAAATCGTTTAATAATATAATCGTAGGAATTTTATACATCATATATGTACTGTGCATCTACCAAGATACATATGCTAGTTGATTTGGCTTAAGAGATTCATCTCGGTAGATAAGCGTCATAACCTCAAATAGAGGTTAGAATACGTTGTGTTGTTTTATTGTTTGTACGTAGAATGTTTTCAAATACTATATGAAATAAAGTAAAATAAGTATCGTAAGTATTAGAATGTAGCTACCACTCCAATTATTGTAATGCTCCAAATGTATTAGTAGGTGTTGATAATGTTGTACGATGTTTTATCATGGTATAATTAATACAATTGGCATTGTTTTAGAGGCCACAAGAAACGCCATGAGAGCGCCACTACCGAAAGATATGAAAAAAGCCATAGGGTTGTACCTGGCACCAGCCGAGGCTAGACTTAAAAATGAGTATTTTTCACTTTTTATTGCCTTATTCAAATAAAATGATAATAAATACGTTTGTTTTTTATTTAGAACACTTCAATTAAAAATAGTGGATTAATTTGATAAACCTTCAGTATGCCTTAAAAGATGCACGAATTATTGATTATTAATTTGTATGGTGAGTGCGAAACAAACAAGTTCTTGCTTTTTAGACAACTCTATGTATGTTTCAAACTTTTGGTTATCGACGTTATAACATTCTAAATAACCAAGAAGAATTTTTAGTTCATTTGAGAAATTAAATAGATTGCATAAAAATCTCAATTTTCATATAAAATATTTTACAAATATTTTTTAGAAAATATGGAATAATATTTAATTGATATTTTATCTACATTTAGAAAAAATATGAAAATAATATTCAAAAACCTCTCACGAAAAATATTTATAAAATATATTTTTAAAAATATCTATGTAATATTTATGGCTGTTAGGAGTTAGTACCTTTGGTCATTAATGGCTAGTTTCGCTAGTGTTTAAGTAAAACGTCTTACTTCGATAGCAAGACGAAATTCACCTGTAGTAGTACTGCTATGTAGGTATAAATAATTTCTCCATTAAGGGGCTTATAATTTCCGCGGATGAATTATTGAAATTCTAATATAATTGGATCGGTATGTGTATAATCACCAGGAAATTTGCACGTAGGTGGTCGTCTCTTTTCGATGAGCTGACAAACAAAGAAAAGCGATGCGATGCGCGGAATGAGAGCCGAAGAGATCAACAGTGGAGGACACGATCCCGTGCGACCGGCAACAAAAAGGCGCTCTGCCCGTTTCTCGGTACAAGAAACGGCCGTCTCTATTACCTTTTTCAACCGTTTAATTAAAACATAAAATAAACCATAACTACATCGACGAATCCGCGCATCTGGCGCATTGAGCTGTGTTCGTGGAATTGTGCGTATTAATAATATATAATCGGGCTAAAAGCGGGCGCGATATAGGGAAAAACGATTTTCCCGGCAATTCCGAAGCGCTCATCGGCCGGACACAGAAAACGGATTGTATTGCCATTAATTACGGACACCAAGACGCAATGCGCGCGCGGTGGCTGTTATAAACGTGTGGAAAATAACTCGCGTTTCGCCGAGGACTTTATATTGTATATATATATGTAGAATAAGTTAGTTACGCTGTAACAAGCGTTTCGTCGTAATTGCGTCGAAGCCGCTTTATTACGATTGTACGAATGCCGAGGTATTTAATTGGACGGCTGCTCGTCGCTCCGTGCTGGAAAAGTTGTGCAATCGTCTCGGTATAATAATTAAATTAATGTGCCTATTCATCGGTTGGTTACGTTTAGCTATCGCGCAAAATATTAACGATTCGTGACGGTCGATGTGTAACTGCTCGATCTCGATGAAAAGGATTTTAAAATTCTTTTGGTTGGAACTCGAAAATGAGTTTTGTAATAGCTATACTTTTTTATTGGGTTTGATGTACGTCAAATCCCAACAGCAGAAATTACATAGACATTTTAAAAAAATTTTTAATAAATATTTTGTGAGGGTTTGTAATATATTTCAATTTTTTAAATATAGATAAATATTATTCATATTAAAATTAATGTAAGCCCATATTTTTCTAAATTTTGTAAATATTTATGAAATTGAGAATTTTTATGCATCTAATTAATTATTTTATTACGTCGATAACGAAAAGTTCAACATACATAAGTTGTCTGAAAGGCAAGAGTTGTTTTTTTACACTCAACATACAAGTTAAATCATAATTTGGCATCTTTTAAGGCAACTGAAGATTTTATCAAATTAATCATTTTTTTAATTGAAGTGTCTAATAAAAAACAAACGTATTTATTAATATTTTATTTGA
The DNA here is from genome assembly GCA_004143645.1 of Protaetia brevitarsis. Lineage (NCBI taxonomy): Eukaryota > Metazoa > Arthropoda > Insecta > Coleoptera > Scarabaeidae > Protaetia > Protaetia brevitarsis. The sequence continues at coordinate 3,774 of RXPK01002363.1, read as the reverse complement.
ATAAGCAATAAAAATGAAAAATACTCAATTTAAAGTTAGCCTTGGTGCTGCCAGGTCACCCTATGGTTTTTCATATCTTCGTAGTGGGCCTCATGGGTTTCCTTGTGCTCTAAAACAATGCAATTGTATTGTAATCCATGAATAAAAACATCGTACACATTATAACAACTACTAATAAATTTAAGAGCATTTACAACATTGGAGTGGTAGCTACATTCTAATACTTAGATACTTATTTTACTTTTTTCATATATTTGAAAACATTCTACGTACACCAATAAAACAACCAGTATTTAACTCTATTTGAGGTTATGAGTTAACTACGAGATGAATCTTTAAGCAATCAACTAGAAATTATCTGTAGATGCAGTTATACATGATGCAAAAATTCCTACATTATTTATTAAACATTTCTGTACATAGGAATTGAGCATTCAATTAATCTTATAAATCCATGACATGTTAAAGTTTTGCTTACTCGTAGTCACACAAAACTAAAACACACCCAACAATTAATTACACAGTACCTAATTGCCCTAATGTATACTATTATAAACTATAAATGTACGGACAACGAATGAAACGTTGATGATCCCGCGCGCGTATGCATTCTATGTAACTAATCCATGACGATAAAAATACTAATCATATAAACCCGCACCGTAATGAATAGAGGTGTTGTGGTGAAGTTCGCAACTTACAATTACAAATAATATAATACAAAAGAGATATATTAATAGAAAATTAAGCGCTCAACTTAGAATACTATTAAATCATATTAATATATATATCTAATTTAATCTTTAAACTATCATTTTAAATAGGTAATACTGCTTATATGTATGCATATTTACCCTTTTATATTTTGTCCTACGCACAAATGTAAAACAAAAACATTTTTTTTTATGAAATAAATATTTAAGATACAAAGCAAATATTCTTGCAGAGTTTATGAAAATATATTGAGAAACATTAATTTTCTAGGGATCTCTGAAGTAATGTTTAAGCTAATCAATTGAGAATTTGGAGATTTGCGAATCGTAATTGCTGGGTGTAACTCAATTAGAAACGACCCTGATTGTGTTTGAAAAGTTCGACAAGTCATGACGAGAAGTTGAATGCTTGGATCCAGCTAGGAAAGCCATTTCGAAACTTATTGTAGATTGAGCATTTACATGTACTTTTTGATAAGAAATTTGTTACTGACGCAAATTTTATTCACCCGTATCTCTAAAACAAAGGAGTTTTTCAAAAAAGCAGTAAGACAAAATATCTTAGATAAGCCAAGAATAAACTTGAATTTTTGCGCAGTTTTACTTAACCTGTATAAAGAGCTTCAATTTTAAAAAAAATCTTATTATTCTTACAAGCTTAGATCGCTCGATATACGTAACAAATATTTATTCGAATTAGGAAGCTATTACAACAATATACATTCCAATTATTAAAATTTTAATTCAACTAAACGTTCACTACTGAAAAAAAACTCACCCTGTATATGTATGGTATAAGAGGAGGGTACAACGATCATCAACCGGACTTCGGTATCGAAATTCCCGGAAACTCGATTGTCGCATCTTCAGGCGCTGTACCGGCATCCCGCACAGCGGTTATGTGTACAACATACGAACATATTTCACTCGGTTATGCTGTCACGCGGCTTCGATAATTGCTAAAAATGGTATCTTGCTATATAAGGAAACCGTAAGATATATTTGGGGAAAACTTCTGTCAGTGTCTCTTAATGTATCCAAGTAATTCATTATTAATATTAATCCGCATCTAACTGCGTTTGTTGTAATAATTGGATACGGTACAGAAGGAAAAAGGTATCCGTGCTGCTGGTTAGTTGTAAAGAGAAAGATGACGTAATTGACTATTTCAAGTCCTACATATAGAACTGTAGCATAATAATAATAGACACCTACATTTATTCAGAAATTGTTTCGGAAACACGTAAATTCTTTCAACCAACTACAGATAATAATAATATAATAATAATAATAATATATACTATATTTCAATACACAGAGATCAAAATGATGTAATTCGCTCCTATAGATAGTAAACGGTGTACTATATGCGCGTGTTTGAATGAAGGTTTGAATAAGTCAGTGTTGGAATAGAAGTAAACGGATCTGTCATAAAAAGAAAAGTACCTTATTTGAATCGCTTATATAAGCTATGGATGTGTTTTGCTTGTAAAATGAAATGGAATTAATTTACTTACAAATTTGATTTACAAATTCAGTATAACTGGTGTTTACTAATTTATTTATTACTTAATTATAAAACATTAGTATAATTATAAGTGACAAACTGCATCTCTAGTTTTCTTGGTATGCATGGGTTTTAGATCATATTTTTTAGATACGAAAAAAGTAACTAATGGGGTAGATCAGCGCGATCTTGGTGGCCATCTTTGTGGCTAAAGAACTGTCAGAAAAATGTTGAATATTGGCAAGTTTGTCGGAGTATGTGCTGGAGTATATGTGTTGAAATACTGCTTAGTCATTTTCCTTGTAATCTGCAATAAACAATCCACATCTGTTGGTAGTTGGGACTGTTACAGTTTTCTCAGAAAACTGGCACTATTAATTCGTTGCCTGCATGCTAACCAAACACAACTTCACGGGATCAATTGCGTTCTCCGAAATTGGTGTGGATTTTCTGCAGACGATACATAGTTTTGTAAATTGATATATCTGTTAGATAAAACGCCTTCATCGAAAAAGATTTGTTTAGCAAGTCTGTCCTTAATTTTTATAAAACAATGAAATATTCCATCGGCCTATAGTGATCTAATGTATGGTAATATTCCTGTACGTAGAACTTTTAGGGATGAAAATGTAATTTCTTTGACACTCATTGCGCTGAAGTGTAATGGAAAGCTTAAAATATACAAGTGTATCTATCCTTGTACACTGTTGAAATTTTAACACTTTTTTGACTAATTTAATAGTAGGAGAGGCCACACTGTTTTCGTGTTATTTGTCGAGAACTATAGAAGTTTTAAATTTGACGACAAAGATAGTCAGTTTGTCTATTGCTAAAGGTTATTTTGTCAACAACACGTGGAATTATAAAATACTTCTAGTCACTTTATTTGATCAGATAGACAAATTTACTGTTTAACTAATGAATGCGATCTATTGGGTGTTTTACAACAATTTCTAAACACGTTTCTTATTGCAACTCCCATTTCTTAGTGCTTAATTCTCTCTTTAAGACGTTTTCTCAATTTAAATATACAAACCATCATTCAAAGTTTTGGTTTCAACTAAAATAATTTTTAAAATGATTTTTGAGAACATTATAAAATTAAATGACTGTTTATGCTTTTGATTAAATCTGAACTAATTAGTAAATAGTTGTTCCCAATCATCTTAAGATGTTGAAATTTTTTATGCCACTGGAATAAGTTTAATACGACGTTACACTTCTGCAGTAGTCAACATTTGTGGTTTGTTTGGATATGTTAAACGGAGAATCAACAGAAAACGATACACTGCAATGCGGTGGTGGTATAAATGCAATACTATAAGATTAGGGGGGTTTCTATATTTATATCCGAGGAAATTTGATTGGTTGAAGCTTCGGAATGTCTGGAAAATAAAATCCTCATTCTAACAAGAATTCACACATTTTATAATTTCTGTTCTACTAAAACATGTAGTCAATTCGTCTGGCAAGTTTGTAAAATCAACATAAATATTTGACTTAGCGCAAATTAACGGCCAACAGGTAATATTTTCAACCAGTGTAATATTGATT